>VDFB02282078.1:0-32604 GCA_007258455.2 Sequoia sempervirens | reverse complement strand
AATTTATCCCAGTGATGCGTTACTTCAGCTTATCTTTTAAAGTTCTAATCCCATTTTGTTTCTCTTGTTTCTCATAGAACTATCAGCATCAATGGTGCCTTTTCGGTGATCATGTAATAAATAAAACAATACAAGATGTAGTCTACACCACTTCAATTTGGAGGAAGTCAAAATCATATGTAAAGCTCACCAAAATATATTATCTATATTTTAAGAACATTGCTATTGTATGTCGAAATCGATCATGTGGCAAAGATTGAGTTCCTGCAAATTTGATTATGCAAAGTCTTCCCAAAGTTGGGAGATAACAAAAAAAATGCAAGCAAAGCAAAGCAAAACCAAAACAATCATTTTTTTGGGTGATGTAGGATCATCAATTCGTCTGAGTGTTCCTGCATCACAAATCTCCACCATTCATTATGTCTCCCAAAAAAATATAAATGAAGGTGCAAGTTCCCAAACATTAATAAACCATATTTGATAAGTATATGCTATAAATGTTTTGAAATGTCTGAGTAACAACATCCCGAATCCTTTGATAAAATTTACTTGCAACAACAAAATTCAATAATTTTTTATTTTATTATTTGAATTTTAATTGTGCTTAATCAAAGTTGAGCATTGAGTATATAAGAGGATTTATTTTCTTTTGTATTGAATTAATCTCAAATTTGATGTTTATAGTGTTAAAAGATCATTTATTATAAATAACATAATCGTGAACTAAAGAAGCATCAGCCTCATCATAAGAAGATAAAGAAGTATCACTATGCTCATTATTGAATATATCATTAATAGATCACAAGCTAGAAGTATGAAAGATGGGTCATTATGAACTAACAATGTATGCAATGATCTCATGTGGAGTTGAACAACACACGTCGCTAGTGATAGAAGCAAGCACTATAAATCTCATCACTAAGATAGTCATCATAGTCAAGTTATTCAACTTATTTATAAGTATATTGAACTAAGTATGAGTAAATGTTCATTATCATCATAGGTAGGGGAAGGAAAGAGATGTGTATTATAATTAGATATAAAACAATGATCATTATTATACTCATCATCATGTTTTCAAAGAATATGAATCAATGGAATAAGGGCAATGATATATGTAAGAATATATCATCAAGAGGTATGTCAATTTCATGAATAGATGAGAGAGGTGTCACATCATCAATAACCACCATGTACTAGATACGTGACTAACACATGATAAGTCCTTGTTAGATAGATGATCATCACTATCACAAGATCTAGGATTATTATGAAGCTCATAGACACAAGGTATAAGAGTATCTAATAGGCATGAATGAGAACTAATCAACTCTACAAATGAAGGAAAAGATGAGGAATGATAAAATGAAACCTTCATTAAAAACACTTCCTTATCCTTATAAAAATCTGGACCATTATTTTATCAAGGTTGGAGAGACGATGTGTAATGAGAGAACCTATCAAATTCTAAAATATATGCATGAATACCAACCAAAGAGAAAGACTTAAGATGAGTCATAAGGTTGAATATCCTTAAGAATGAGAGAGTGAGAAAAAGGATGTATATCATAGTTATGTAAATCCAAACCCTAATCAAGGTATTATAAGCATGAATAAATACAAACCCTAGGAAACTTGGAAATGATTAATAAAATTAGAATAATCTAAAATCTAAAATACTAAAAAATGTGAAGGTTTAGCCCTAAGGTTAAAACATATAGATATAAGAATGGACGGCTTCACCAACATATAAATGAAAATAATCTTTTCTTAAAATTAATCTAGGATAATCCAATAAGATGCATACACACCAACATAAATCAACCTAGATTAATTACTTTTAGCTATGAGATTGATAATTGAACAATTACATGCTATTATAGGAAATTACATGTGAATATATTAGTGTACTTAGCTGTAGGAATGATGAAGACTAATAATCTTGATGTACCAAATAAGTTACCTACCATGAGTTTGAAAATGACTATTCTTTCTTTATATTCTACTTTGGAATAAAAATAGACTATCAACTTTGTTGTGGGTCAATCTTGTGGATCTCGGTCAATTTCATGGCTACAATTTTTTCATGACCCATTGATTTGATATGGGGTATTGTGCTCTTACACTCTTTGATTAATTAGATTCTTGACCATATGCTAACTATTAACTTGACTAGTAACATTTAAAATTACCTTGAAGAGGCTACTAGATTGCTACAATAAATTATTCTTAGGTCAACCACCTAAAAAGAGTGGCTTTATGGTTGTAAATAAGCAAGGACATCAATCTTTATAAATGCAAATGCTTTGGAATGATGATGTAGAATTAAGTTCTTTTAAGTGTTCCAATTAAAGTGTTCCTAGAATGCATCTTCTTTGCATATAATTGATGCAAACAATTACTAGATATGATAGGATGTGAAATTAATGTAAATTGAATCCTTTAAATACAAGTAGAGTCATAAATCACATAGAAAATTTACCATATTGGGTCAAGGTGGGAAATAAATGGGTAGGAGTAAAAAAAACTCTAAATTCAAGTTTTAAAAATTTAGGGGTTAGACATTTGGGTGGGGGATCAATTTTATGCCTACAAGATTGATTTGAGACATGTAAACGTTAAGATCTAGGAAATAATTGAATATTTGAATGTGGTGGAAAATAATAGATATAATGAATGTTGAATATGTGGAAATATGTACAACTATGGATAAAATGACCCAAACATAAAAAAATAAAAAATAAACAAAGATGAGTAATAACATAAGTGAATGAGTACAATTTTATAAAAAAAATACTCTTTGTTAATATATAAATACATTAAATCATTCCATAAAATAAACTCAAAATAAAATAGAAATTGACATAAGTACACAACTTTCACCATTACAATAGTATAATAATAATGCATTTAACTCATTTAGGAGCACAAGTGCCACAATTCAAACATATTTTAAGAAAAGATTAATGCACATTAATATATTAAAGTTAATGCACTTTAATGCTAGGACAAATAATATTTTTTAACCTATTGAACATATATATCATAATTTTTTAAAATTTAATCCCATCCATAAGCAAGGTTGCCACTATGTTTATATATCTCATAGAAAACAACATTTATAATCAAGGTTGCTTTCATTTTGGGTTTATTTATAAGCAAGGTTGCTTTCATATTGGGTTTGTTTATTTTTACTGTATATTCATGAAGACTAGAAGAAATTGATAGAACCATAAACAACCATATAAATCGGATCTATACACCACAAATAGTTAGATTTATTTTACCAATTGTTGGAAGCAACTCATAAAAAGAATGCTCTCTCTATATAATTTTTAAATACATGGTAAAATCTTGTGTTCCTTGTTCCAATTTGATAGCAAATTTCTAGTGGCATGACTAAATCTGAAAGCATTCTATGAAGAAAAAATCCACCCTGGAGTTAGCTTGTAATTGTAATCATCATTAGTGAAGAACATTTCTTGCTAGGGATCCATCTGGTTCCTGAGCCTTTAAAAGGAATTCCAAGCTATTTCCATCGACCAAGGTAGGGTGAAAAGTGGCAACAGGCTAAAAAATGACCGTTTGAATGTTGAAATGTCGAGGGACGCTAGTGTCCACACAAATTCCGCTAAAATATAGTGGGAGACAAAGAAAACATGTAAGGTTAACACAAAACTGACACAATAAGGTAGCTGCTGAAAAGGGGTCTTAAGCATTCTAAGAGGGGAAAAGGCTGATGCAAGGGCTAATATGAGCCTACACAAATATTAAGGGGGGTGCATACTAAAGTGGATATAAAAATGTACGTGAAATTGTCGAATTGCAATTTTACAACACTAATAGTATATTATAGAATGTATAACATGTATGAAATATGGGAACCCAATCCATTCACCTTCTCAAGTTTTCTAAATGATCACTACTCCATGGCCCCTTCCTATATGGGGCATCAATCTCATTAGCAAGATAACTCCCTTATCATCCAACAACCATAAGCTCATCATCATTGCTATTGATTACTTCACTAAGTGTGCCAAATTAATTCCTCTCACCTACCTACTAGTCAGCAAACTTAAAATTGATTCTTCATAATATAATATGTTGGTATGGTATCCCCTTCACTATTATCATCAACAATGGGAAATCCTTTGAAAACCATGAGGTGAGAGACTTTTTGACCAATTCTAAGTAAAAAACTGGTCCACTCCCTATTACCTACAAGGTAATGGCTAATCTAAGATTTATAACAAAACCCTCATCAAAATCCTTAAAAATATTATTAAAATGACATTGATCATGACTAACATCTCCAACTTAATATTATTATATGGGCTTATCACACAAGAATTCACAACCCCACAAGAGCCACCCCATACTCTCTCATCCTTGGCACTAAATCTATCCCATCAATTGAGATTGAGCTACCATCCTTGTGTATCTAATTGCATGACCTCATCAAAGATGAAGAATATAGAGTGGTATGACTACATGAACTAGAACTTCTTAATGAATTCCAACTTTATATGCTAAATCACCTCAGATCATACTGAAATATGTTGTACCATAGCTAAAATAAACACATAAAAACTAGAGATTTTTAAGTCTATGATCTTATGCTCAAAGAAAATTAGAAACATATAAATCAATATCATGAGAAGAAAAGAAAATTTGAACCCAACTAGATGGGTCCCTATGTCATTTCCAAAATGAAGTATAAGGGTACAAGCTAGCAATACTTTATGGTCAATATTTGGAGGAACCAATGAAAAAATTTCACCTTAGGTGTTTCCATACCTAATTTAATAAAATTAGTCTTATAAAGATAGCCAAATAATAATAATAATAATAATAATAATAATAATAAATTAAAGAAAAAATTACTTTATGGTGAAAACATGTTTATGTCACCTTGGAAAAGTGCCATGATGAAAAATTTCTTGTGGAAATCATATGTAGACGCTTGATTCTCATTCTCCACGTGTATTTGTTGCACTTGGGGCAAATTGAAGTACACTTGATTTATTCCATATAGTTTTCACTAATATAATTTTAGCATTGATCCACCATTATCACCTTTTACCTTTAGAAAAGATTTATGTTATGTTTTTATTCATGCTTAACATAAGTAATTTGATTATCCCTAATAAAAAAATTGACATCATGACACTTGTCCTCTATTATTAGTTTATATCTACCAATCACACCACAAACAAACACTCCATAAAAACCTCATAATGAGTTATCTTTTAGGAGCACAATATCTTATCACACAAAAATCACTCAATCACATACATTATTGTTGCAAGGTGTGCACCCTTGGTCTCCTTGTGTTGTGTAGTGCATCACTTGGGTTTATGACATGGCTTAACTGCCTCCCGTGGATTCATTAACTCTGGTGATTGTATCAGGAATTAACAAGTCAATCTTTTGGTGCAATGGCAACCATTTGTGCAACAATTTGTCTCAAATATTGGGTCACAGGTTTGAGGCCCTCGCTTATGATAGGGAGGATTTTTGCAAGGTGTGTGTCCTTGGTCTCCTTATGTTGTGTTGTGCAATACTTGGGTTCGTGACATGGCTTAACTTCCTCCCATGGATTCATTAACTATGTAGGTTGTATTGAGCATTAACAAGTTGATCTTTTGGTGCAATGACAATTGTTTGTGCAATAGTTCTTTCCTTTTACTCTTCACAAAATTTGTATTTAGAGTTAAAATTATCATCCCATGTGATATTTTTCTCCCAAAATCTAACATCATATTCACTATCAAAATAATTTATCATTAGTTTTCAACTTGCTGAGAGGTAATTTTTTATGTGTTTGAATATTTATTTATTTTATGTGTTTTTATTTTTGAACCAAAAAATACTGTACCAACGTTATCATTGTACATTATATCATGTTTTTTTTAAGAAAAAGGCATTTCGACTATAGATTATATTATATAAATAAAGTATTACAAAAATTTCCAGGGCCAAAAAAAGCTTGGTTCATATGAAAATATTTTGATATCAACATATATACAAAAAACTACTAGAGATGTATAAAATTATAATTGATTTCAAGCAGCTTCAACAAAATACTTCCAAACTGACATAGATTTTCAAATTATATTCAAACCCTATCACCATTTGTCACATAATTCTCATCATGCCCCTCCTAAAGTGGGTCATCCTCATCATTTGCATGACTTGAGATCAATAGTCAAGGAGGAGCATTCACATGGTGATGATTAAGACGAGAATGGAGAAATGAAATGGAAAAATACCTATCCTTTATTCCCTATACCAATTGAATACCAATTTCTTTAGAATGTGTATCCAATACCTTGTACATGTTTCTTGCACAGTTCAATTGCAAAGCCAGCTTAATTACATCATACATAGTCACAAAAAATCTCTTGTGCTTCAATTAAGATCTTGGAAATAGACCCCCTATCCAACCCTATCTCTTATCAAAATCACTTTTCAACATTGCATAACAAACCAATGGCTCCCAAAAATTGGCCACGAACCACTTCATCCATTATGATATTTAAAATTTTGCGTAAGATCAAGGATATTAGATGCAAATATCGACAATACCTAGGACGAAAAGATGATTCATGGAGCTTGGGGTCTATATATATCTTCACCAAGAATGGTTTGAATGCATTCTACCACACTTGGGTAGTAGACATTAAAAACTTGGCCTAGTTCTGCATTTGATAAGTAACCATAGAAGGGCTATTCGTAATTCTGCACATAGAAT
This sequence comes from Sequoia sempervirens, assembly GCA_007258455.2. Lineage (NCBI taxonomy): Eukaryota > Viridiplantae > Streptophyta > Pinopsida > Cupressales > Cupressaceae > Sequoia > Sequoia sempervirens. The sequence goes on along the minus strand of VDFB02282078.1, from coordinate 25,850 downwards.
GGTACTATGAGATTCTTTGGTTGATGCTCCATAATTTGGCAGCTAATTTGAAACCTAGATATTGAGAGAAATCACCACCCTGATTTTCCACCTTCATGAAATATGAAACGGATGAACAAGCTACATTGAAGATCATTGAGTGAGAAAGTGTTGATTAATTTCCTTTTAATCCCATAGCTTGACTTGCAAACTAATGAAAAGTTGTCGATTGACATTTTATTAATTATTGCTATCATATCAAAGCATGCGAGTGGAGATTTGGAATATGTGTTTATATATTTGGTACGTTATATCATGTTGTACCTTGAAAGTATGTTTGTTAGGACATCTTTGTTCTTTATCTTTTTTGCATGTGCATGTATGAGTTTGTTGTTGGGACATCTTTTTTTGTTGTATGTGAAAGTGGGATGATACCCCCACTGTTCCTTAATGCCAGGGGTAGCCGCCCTCACTACTAGGCCGATCTTTTGGTGTAGTGGTTGGGCCTTAGTGGTATCAAAGCTGAGGTCTTCAGGTCGAGTCTCGCAGAGCATGATGGGCTATAATGTCCCCATTGGATGAGAACCCAACAACTAAGGGAGTTTAGTTCTTCCCACGTGTCTGGTAGCTTGCGAGACTCGTATCCTTCAAAAAGTGGGACAATACCCCCACTGACCCTTAACGCTAGGGGTAGCCACCCACTTTCCAGAGGATTTGAGTCTCACAAGCCGTTGAACACATGGGAAGAACTGAAATCCCTTGCTCGTTGAGTTCTCGTCCAATGGGGACATTATAGCCCACCACGCTCTGCGGGGTTCAACCTCGAGACCTCAGCTCTGATACCACTAAGGCCCAACCACTACACCAAAAGACCGACCTAGTAGTGAGGGCGGCTACCCCTGGCGTTAAGGGTCAGTGGAGGTATCGTCCAACTTTCTGGAGGATCCAAGTCTTGCAAGTTGTCGGAAATGTGGTAAGCACTAAACTCCCTTGGTCGTTGGGTTCTCATCCAATGGGGACATTGCACATGTGCATCTATGAGTTAGTACTTCAAAAATATGAGAAAAAAATCATCAAGATTCCTTATACCTTGATGTATATCATCATATGTTATATCAAATTTAGTTTTATCAAAACTTCTAGAAATTTCTTCAAAATCATTGGCATATACCTATTTACATCTCCTACAAGATTTCTCTAACTAGCTAGCTAAGGTGATCATTACCTATTCTTTACCTCCTTCTCTAATTTTTCTCACCTCTCCTTTCTCTTTCACTTTTTTCCAAGTGTCTTTTTTATCCCATTTCTCCTTCTGAGAGACCATCCAAATTATTTACACTTACCTACCCTCTCAAGGGGCATCCCTACTCCATCCTTAATTCATCCTCAAATTCTTTGGGTATCTTAAATTAGTGTTCCACAGGAATGCGAACCCCCCCCCAAAAAAAACAAAATATCCACATTTCCTAGATGGGGATGTCTTGGACACTTGGGGACTTGGGCATCCCCCACCAACCCACCACTAGCACCACCATCCCACCACTAGTTTCGATGTCTCCAAGATGCCACTAGGACTTCGAGGATGTTGGGGTGTCCTCAAGATGTCTAGGGGACTCCTAGATGTTTCCAAGATGTATAATTCTTATACTTATACATCTTTTTATAGCTTTTTTTCAAGTACTATATATATTTCAGCACCCTACCACACCCCCCGCCATCCCCTTGTTGTCCCCCTACCGCCCTAAACTTAGACCCCCTGTCCCCGAAATGTGTCCCTACCATCCCCCTGTCCCCATCCCCAAAACCTTGTGGAACACTGTCTTAAATTCAAAATCAATTAATCAATCAATTGATTAATAAAAATACTATTTAAAAAATCCTAATATATTATCTCCTCCAAATGTTTCCCTTCCTCATAGCCAATTCTTCTCATGCTTCACCATTATTTAACCTAAGTGAAAAGTGTTGTGCCAACTCTTTTGCACTGTACATTATCGTCGAGTGCCATGCATGACGTACTTTGCAAACACCTATCGCTCGAACATGTTGTGGGAGTTGTCATTTCCTCCTGTTAATTGGCCACCTTAAACTTAATTATCAATGACATCATAGCCTGAAGTGATGTCATTGATTACCTTATTTTCCAAGATGTTGACTTATTTATTACCCTCCTTGTGTATGTGGGTAAGCTTAAAATCTTCCAATCTGTTTAGGAGGTGTAGGCAGATCATTAAGATTTTGTTCAATTTCCAGCTTATGGTTTTTCATTTGGCGATAGCATTAATGATTAGTTGGGAATCCTCTTTGATGGCCAAATTCATTATATTTTATTTGATGGCCATTTCTAAACCATATTAGAGGGCATACATTTTCGCGATGTTGTTCATTCCATCTGGGAGGTGAATTTTTAGTTCCTTCAGTGTTTCCTCTCTACAATTCGTCAAGATGCACCCCACACCAGATGGACTTGGGTTTCCTCTCCAAACACCATCAAAATTTAGCTTTGCCCAACCTTCTTCTAGAGGTTGCCAAACTATTTGGGCTCTAGCAACTACCATAGCCTGAACATTGTAGACCCCATTAATGGGCGCATCATCATTAATTAAAATTAAATGATAATATTATTAATTAATCTAATCTACTTTGAATTAATTAAATAAGTATATTGTTCAATTAATCTAATTCATCACCAACTAACTAAATCAATAATTATTATAACATAATGTCATATATAATTAAATGATCTTGTTATTTACTCACCTCAAGTTTCATGTCAAATCAAATTAAATAATCTTATCATCTAATTACCTCAATTTTCAACTCACATCTAATTAAATAATATTTTTATTTAATCACTTCAATTACTCCTCACATGGATAATTAAATTAACCTATATTATCTCCACCATTTAAGAAAAAAATGACCAAGTAAGTGTTTTTCTCTTCTATTTTTGGTGCAACTAATTATTTATTAATATTCCTATTTGTAGATAATTTTAATCCCATCCCTCCATCCTCAAAAAACAAAATTGACATCATTCACCTTCTCCCTAATCCATTCTCCATCATTGATCTTCCAAACAAATCCCCACCATTCATTATCCCTCCCAAAAAGTTATAAATGAAGATGCAAGTGCCCAAAAATTGATCAACCATATTTAATAGGTATATGCTATAAATATTTTGAATTTATGTTTAAGTAACACATACTTAATCCTTTGATAAAATTTACTTACAACAACATGAAAATTGATAAAAAAATTTATTCTATAATTTGATTTTTTATTATTCTTAATTCAAGGTGAGCATTGAGTATATAAAAGGATGTAGTTTTCTTTTGTATTGTTTTAATCTCAAATTTTATGTTTTCAATGCTAAAAGATTATTTATTATAAGGAAAATCATCATGAATTAAAGAAGCATCAACCTCATCATAAGAAAACAAAGAAGTGTCACTATGATCATTATTAAACATATCATTAATAGATCTTGAGCTACAAGTATGAGAGACAGGTCATTATGAACTAACAATATATGCAATGATCTTACATCGAGTTGAACAAAACATGTCACTAGTGATAGAAGCAACCATTATAAATCTCATCACTAAGATAATCATCATAGCCAAGTTATCCAACTTATTTTTAAGTATATCACTCAATATGAGTAAATGTTCATTATCATCACATGTAAGGGAAATCTAAGAGTTGTGTATTATAATATGTTGTAGAATAATGATCATCATTATACTCATCATCATATATAAAAATAAAATAATACATTCATAGAATATGAATCTATGACATAGGGACAATGATATAGGGGAGAGGGGCCCATAGTGGAGCGGGATCCAATAGTGGGGATAAAAGTAGTCCTCACTGGGCCTCATAGTGGAACATCTTAATATCCAATTGCAAAACACTTTTTATCCATAAAGTACGCAAATTTACAAATCATGTGATGCCACATCGGCACACCAATAAAACATGACTTAGTGCATCACTATCGGTCTCAGTTTTTTTCTGAGCCTTCTTTAATACATTAACAAAAAGCATGTTGATGTGGCATCATATTTGATGATGTGACCCTAAAATTAAAATTTTTAAGCAAGTGAGTTGCCAAATAAACTGCTATACAAAATTGGCACTGATTTGAAATTCCATGTAGGATTTTGAGAAACATGAAGTTAGGGTGCTCCACTATTGGCCCCTCTCGCCTATGTAAAAAACATATCATCAAGAGGTATAAAAATTTCATGCATAGATGAGAGAGGTGTCACATCATCAGTAACAATGACTGCACATGATACGTCCATGTTAGATAGATGATCATCATTATAACAAGACCTAGGATTATTATGAAGCTGAAAGACAAATGATATAAGTGTATCTAATAGACATTATATTTATTTTATTTTAATGCATGATAGCCTACCTGTCCTCTATTTTATATCCTTCCTCTCTAAATTATTCTACTTATTCTAGATTCTTCTAAAGATCTATATGAAAATTATAAATTCAACAACCACACTGCTACCATACAAACAGGTATACTTCAGATTTATTCCGCCCTCATTTATTTTAACTGCTGCTTTTATAGATATATTTGTATTTATTTTTGTATCTAGTGCAAGTCTAATTTAATTCTTAGCAACAAAAACATAGCAATTAACATGAGACAACTCCTAAAGCACAATTTATTGAATGCGAAGAGCAACTATAAGATAATGAACTGATAAACCCAAGAAGGTAGAGGGACTGTATCAGCTGTAGCAGCATCGACAACCAGGCGATCAATATATTTATATATCTCAGACCAAACACCATTTATGATAACCTACAAAGAAAATAATGGCCAAATGTAAAAGCCCTAAACGCCAATAAATTCTCTAGCAAGTTTAATAAGATTTCAGTTCATCCCTTGGCCAAGCATTGTCATGGAATTTCAAAATTGCATTAACATAATGTAAATAAACAATTTGATTAAAAAATTAACCAAGTAGCAATACTTTCAGATTAGGTATGTTTATTTTTTCTGTATATTCATGAAGGACAGAAGAAATTGAAAGAACCATAAACAGCCATAGAAATCAGTTCTGTACACCACAAATAGGGAGATTTATTTTGCCAATTGTTGGAAGCAATTCATAAAAAGAATGCTCTCTCTATATACAATTTTGAAATGCATGGTAAAATCCTGTATCCCCTGTTCCAATCTGATAGCAAATTTACAGTGGCATGACTGAATCTAAAAAGCATTCTGTGAAGAACAAATCCACCCTGGAGTTAGCTTGAAATTGTAATCAGCATCAGTGAAGAACATTTCCTGCCATGGATCCATCTGGTTGGAAAAACAAGAATGTAAATCATCAGAGAATGAATAATGGGTCTGATCTTTTTCAACCTCCATTTCCAAGATGGGTTTAGAGATCTGAGGAAAAGCATGTTCCAGGGAGCTCTGTGCAGAGAGAATTTCATCTGGTGGGTTTTCTTGATTGCCATTGTCATTGTGAGGAAGATCAAAAGAAGTTGAAACCAGAGCTCCGTTCTTGGCTGAATCTGAATCCTCTCCAAATTCAAATGTCTCACCATCTTCGGATTCAACCCTAATAAAGACTTTACAACCGCAGAGGACAGAAATGTCAGTAGCTTTCTTGAAAAGACCGGCTTTTCTGTCATGAAAGGTCTTCTCTCTTTTGAGTTTGTCGGTTCTGTATGTGAGCTCCAGTTTTCTTTTTCCCATGATTGCTTCACCAAACACACTTACAATCTTAGGAAGCTCAGACCATTAAAATCACAGCAGATGGTGCTTTCCTTAGGTTTAAAGAAAATGTATATTATCTATACGTGCTCATCTTTCAATTTATAGCCGTTTTCCTGGTGTGATCTAGTCCAAATCACAAGAAAGTGTTTTCGCTTTTTGCTTTTTCTAGTTCTCGTGATAAGGATGAAAAGCTTCTCAATCGAAAGGAATCCAATCATCCCATAGTTGTGGAGGTTTAACTTTGCTAAGATGTGTCTTATTGTAATGGTGATAATTATATGTATTATACTTTTTGTTTTAAGTATTTATATTCAAACGTTTTTCTTATTTATTATTTTATATTTTCATATGATTGTTCTTCTTTAAAATTTGTTTTTTATTTTTTATTTTTTATCTTAGATCATTTTTGTATTGCATGAGAGAAATTATGCACGATATTGATCTAATCCAAGATTTAAATTCTTAAATTTTAAATTGTTGACTCTTCTTCTAGTCATTGGGAATTGACTTGATACATATCTGTGTGAGAATTTGTTATGTCTTGGTATTTATAGAAATTCATTCACATATTAATTCCCATCTCGGAATAATCCAAATATCATTCAAAATCCTAAAACATCAAAATGGATTTAATGGAAACATTTTAACTTGGTACACTAATAGAACAATACTTGCCTTAGAATTTGTATTGCAAATCACTTTCATGCTTGCTTGTTGTCCATCAACACTTGTCAAGGTTGTAAAGCTAGCCATTCCAAAGGTTGATTGAAGAGAATGTGAATTGTTAAAATTAGCAATCCAACTCATAAGTTGCAATCACAAGCTCCCTATGTGAAACATGTCAATAAAGAACACACATCCAAGAATTCCCACTACATAGGTATTGCGAAATCTAAATATAGATCATGGCATACCGAGTCTATGAATCAACACTCATACCAAGGTGTGGCTAATAATCAGACCATGTAGTAATAAAGAAAAATCACAATGATCCACACACGCAACAAAAACCTAGTGCATACTCTCATACAACATGTCATCATAACTCTCCCAAGTCCATTACAACAAACCATGTGAACATGAACCTCTAGGAAGTAACCATAGAACAAAGAGAGAAAACCTATCAATCATGTCACATAATATGTCCTTCTACCACACCTCAAAGTGCTAAGTTGTGTCAAGTAAGATCTCCCTCACAACCTGAAATGAAAAGCCTCAACAATACAAAATTGCTCAATCTCCAAAATCAAATAAAACATATGTATCTCATATAACTAACATGGATGTAAGCCTCTCTAACCAATAAAAAAAAAGCTCAATCCATTCCCTAAACCAAAAATAAGCCCAATAACATCTCCTAAACTCCTCATGTCAATGGATGACATCATAAAAAAACTCATACGCACAAGGAAATAAACATGCCAAACACTCCTCAAATGAGCCCTTCAAAACTAATAAACATAGCACAAGATGCTCAAGATCCATATCCATGAGAAGACAAATAATAAAACATAGTACATCTAAAACTAGGGTGGAAAATACCTCTCAAATGATTATCAAGGTTGATGATGTCAACAAAGCCAAGAGCATGCACAATTAGCAAGGTTGTGGGGTCTACAAGTGAGTTGATGTAGAAGCTAGCAAGTCGCCTATGTGGCACTCTACGTGGATGTAGGTGGAGTGAGCTAGTCAAAGTGACAACCACTATATGCACAACTAGGAAAAGAGAATATCCAAGAGGTATGATAGTCGTTCTAAAAACCTATGCAACTAACTATCAAGGACACAATGACAGTTGAATGGTAGTAATATTACTATCATAGGATTCTATTGAGCAAAGAACACCAAGAATAGGACTATTCTTTGAATGGACTATCCAAAACTTGAGTCTAGTACATCGAGCTTTGGCAAAATGAGGTTGGCTGATATACTTAGGTGTCAAGGATACCGCAAGCTATGTAGGAGGTGTTATAAGTGCCAAGGAGTGTTATACGACCTACAATGATGTTGAGTATTGAATGTAAGGGAGTCAAGTGATGCTAAGGATGTTGAAGTGGATGTGACCTATTGGAGCATGTAAAGTACACCCCAATAGTGAAAACCTTCTACCATTCAATAGGAATCCTCAAATCATGCAAAAAAGAGCCTCAAACTAGAGAAAATATCTAGGAGTCTTAGGGGAAAGTGCTCTAATTTCAACAAATCGACAATGAATCTTAATTTCAAACAAATAGATATCAAATCTTAATGTTTTCAGTGCTTCCAACCTCTAACAATAGGCTCAAAACTTGTTGGAATGTCCCAAAACACATGCAACTTACAAAAATCAGTGCAAATCAAGTACTAAAAAATCTACCAAAACCAAGCTTCAAGTATCCATTTTAAGCAAACTAAACCTTAGTGTAGAAAATACATAACAACCTAATAAAATGAAATAAAAAAACCTATATCAACAATTTCTAGAAATCTGAACCAAAAAATGCAGCATTGTGAATGAAACCTTAAAACTCTAAAACGTGAACAATAAATTTAGCTCTGTAGACAAAACCTCAAAAATCTAAAAATATAGTGGTTCTTGACTGTAATCTCTTGTTCAAAGTCTATAATTCTCTGCAAATCCATAACGTTTCTTTGGAAAATGACAGTAAAAGAACCGCATGCGGATGCAAATGGGTAGATGACTTCTTGATCCAACTATTCTAACATTACAAGTACAGTTTGTGTGCCTCTAAAATGGATTGCATATAGAGGTCCGTTTTATAAGTGGTGAATCTAGTAGCAATAAGATTGTATGCTCTGCTTCTCACTGGTCTACATTAGGATCTGGATGAATCAGAACTGCAACAACTTTTCCATTTCCTGTTGTTCTTTGCTAGCACACATATTACAAAGAAGATTCTACTCTACTACTTTCTTCTTTCTGATCTCTCAAAAGAAGCAAAGAAGAATTTCTACTTGCATTGATGAGTTCCTTGGTTTGGTTGGCTCTTGCCAAAGAAAGATTGGACTTTCATTTTTACAATGTAAAGGTGAAGTTCTCTCCATCCTTTACTGACTAGTATGTGTATTCTCTCCTCTGAAGATTGCATCCATCTCATACATATATGAGCTGCCAAAACTATACTACAAGCATCAAATGGAACAACATATATTTCCTCAATATAATGTCAATCAAATCCTTACTTCACCCACCCTGATGAGTACCAGATAGTTACATCTCCCAACCCAAGCTTCTTTACAAATCCTTGTGAAATCAGATTTGCTTATGAACATAAATTGAAGAAATCATCAACCTTTGTCCTCTTTATCCCTTAGGCTGGATGTGCCTTGCTGATTAAAAGTCTCTTCCTATGAACTTGACCACCATGGTTTCGTTTTGTGTGTCCAACATAAATTTTATTAATTGCTTCCTAAATTTGGTAATGCATTCTTGCACGCCTTGTCCTTATTTTTGCCTATAATCATGAATTTCTTAAACTCCGCCTACCTTATTAACTGTTCGCAATTTCTCCAAACCAAATAATGGGCATAGTATGTTTGTCAGATGCAAAAGAAGTCCACCATTATTCACATTCTCGGACTCTCAATATTCAAGGCGTGATAGTTGTAGCTAGCGTAACTGCCACATGTCTAATTTAATGGTTGGAACAGTGTATTCCTTAAGAAAATTATAAAACATCAAGTTGGATCCATCTTAGTTAGAAATTGTGACTTATAAGGAAAACATTTAATTACCAGCTCATGGTTGGCATGTTCGCTAAATGAATATCTTTCTTCAGTTCTGTGCAGGTGATCCATTTCATGCTATGGCCTTATTTCCAGTCTCGATGCATGGATTCTACAAGAATAAGCATGTTATGAGAAGTTCAAATGACTCCGTTCTGACAGACTACACAAGATCTAGAAATACAACCCTTTATTTCAAAAGTCTGTTTAGGTTATCTTTTGCATGTTGATGTCATTCAGCTGGTTATATTTTGAAATAAGATGATTCTTAGAACTACATGCAAATTAATAATTATATGTAGAGCCCACTATCAATATGAATAGGAAATAGAAATGCTGATAAATGTACTTCAATTCACAAGAATCATATTTCAAATGTGGCTTTGATTATAAAAGTACTACTTTTTTTAATGATAAAAAACCATAGGAATTTTCTAGTCATTCATTCTTTCTTTTTTATATTAAGGAAAAATAAATGTAGTATGCTGACTAGGAAAATTCCACTAAACAAGGGAAGAAAAATTTATGCTACATAGGTTGTGACTGATATTAGTTTCCATCATAAGTCAGATTCTTCGTATTCATTTCCAAAAAACCATTTTCTTTGATGGGCACTAACTTCGGCTAAGACTAGGCCTCCACATTTAGCTCTTTATAAACGTGATTAGTTTACCAGTTCTGTAAGAAAACCAGACCAATTTCCTTTACAAAATCACTTGAGATTAGACGGACCATAATGTTGATATGACTAGTAGCAGGTCTTTTAAAACACCAATAAGAGCAAATCCCACTTTCTTCTAACAACTGCAAGCCTTGATGAAGAGCTAGTGAACAAAAACATTCTTTGAGACATTTAATTCTTTTTGAAAATTCTAGTTTCCAACCTTGCGCAGGGTTGGTTAAATTGCTTTGTCTGCTCCTGCTGTAATGGAGTTGCCCACAGTAGAATCATCAGAGAAGAAGGAAGTCATGATATTTGGGAGCTGTGCATTCTTAAATATTTTCTGGTAGACTATGAACTGCTCTAAATCAAATTTCTTTGCAATACTTGTCATAATTTGATATGCTAAGTATACACCTCATTAACCTCCTAAATAGGGATTGGGGTGGGATGGCTTAAGCATTCATCAAGAGGTGTGTTGTGGGTTTATTACTATTTCCTTAGATGCCTTTCCTTTGAGTGTAAGATCAAATTTTCAATAGACCATAATATTATTATGACTAGGAGAAAGTCTTATAAAATATTTATAGAGAAGGCCCCATTTTCTTGTGACAGCTGCAAGCCTTAATGAAGAGCTAGCAACCAAAAATATTAGTTGAGTAATGTCAATTCTTTTCAATAATTTTAATTTCCAACCTTGAAAAAGATTGGTAACATTGGGATTGCCCATGGCAGAATCATGAAAGAATAGGTAAGGTCTCAAATTTTGGGAGCCTTGTATTCATAAATATCTTCTAGTGAGCAGCTCTAAATCAAACTGATTTTCTTTTCATGATCCGGTATGGTCTGTATATACTAGAAAATGAGCTTATTAGCATCTTATTTTGTCAAGTCTTATGGGCACATTAACCTCCCAAATAGGTATTGGAGTGGGTCGGCTTAAGCACTTGTTGAGAAGTGTGTTGTGGGTTGTTTCTATTCCTTAGATTCCTTTCCCCTTGGTGCAAGATCAAATTTTTCAATAGACAATAATGTCATTATGACTAGGAGCAACCCATTTTCTTGTAACAATTGCAAGCCTCAATGAAGGCTGGTAAGCAGAAATCTTATCGGAGACATTGTCGATTCTTTTTAAGAATTACAATTTCCAAAAGCAGGTTTGGTAAACTTACTTCCTCTTGTGCCTACATTACTGAGGTTGCTCACAGCAGAATCATCAAAGAAAAGGTAAGGTCTTAAGATTTGGGAGCTTTGTATTCTTAGTATTCTCTACTTAGTTTGAACATTAGATCAAATCCCACTGTTTATTATGATCTGATATAGTTTGTATACGCCTGAAAACAACCTTCTAATATCTTGTTCTTAACACTTTTTGTGGCTATAATCTCCCAAATAGGGATCGATGGGAAGTCTTATATTTTTTTCTCCTTTTGCCCAACATTTGTCTCTGTCTCTTCATTTTGCAATCATTTTGGCCTTTTGGTCCCCTTCTTACCTCCTCCATTTAATTTGTCTTCACCTTTTTGATCTTTTCTTGTCTGCACAACATCATTGTCCCGGATGCTAATGATCTGCTTGTCCCCTTAGTTGGTCAACACCACTGGCTGGACTAATGATCTGTCTATTTTGGACTTTCATTTTTAGGGTTTGAACCCCTATAAATAGGTTTCTTTTCCCATTTCCAAAGTTAGAAGTGAACAATCTTCTCCTGTCACATTTGCATATAGCCTTTGGGATTTTTTGAGGACAAGGGGAAGGAATAATTTACTAAGGGAAAACAAGTTACATACAAGAACCGTTGAAGATTCAAGGATAGGAGATTCACCTCTAGTGTATACCAAGTCTCTAGAGTTCCTAGCTGCGGTCTACAAGGGTTTCTTTTGTACACCTCAACATCACCTACAACTATCTCTTCACAAGTGCTTAATCCAAGGAGGTTGATGTGCCTACAAGTTGATTCCAGGTAAGCATCTCTCTATTCCACCCATTTCATTTATACAGGTCAGATTTTTCATAAATGCTTGTTATTTTATTATTGCATGTTATTTATTTTATTGCCATACTGTCCTAGTTTATCCCCTGGATTAACCATCTCTTAACTTATTGCCTTACATTTACACCCTAGCTTACTTGTCAGCTTTGGTATACTATATAGGAAACATAACATTTTACCTTGTTGACCAATACATTCTCACAATGGTATCCTCTATAGATTGTCACTGTTATGTGCCCACTAAGATATGTGCACTACCTTTCCCTGTTCAGAGGTTAATATTATCAAAAACCTTCATCTTAAGAATATACATGGTCTACCTTCAAACACGAGCTGGCTTTTACAATGGAACATTCATGACCAATCTCTTTATGGGGTGCCAAATCCAACACAAGTTCCATCCTATTATTTTTAATGAACTTTACATTGCATCTAGTCCAAATTATCCAGCAAGAAGGAATGAGTGACATCTTCTCTTGAATAATTTTGCATGAGCATGTTCAACTGCAGCCTGAAATGTAGCTGTCTTCTAGGAAGCTGATTAACGACTGCTATATCTACACTAATACTAGTTTTCATCCGAATTTTCTTAACCTTCTTATCTTTAAGGAGACTTTGATTAAGAAGCTCTTCTCATTCATGCAGCCCCATAAAAATTATTTTCAGTGTATTGTCCCTAATCAGTGTACACACATACATACTGGTTAAGTTTTCTATACTTTGGAATAGCCAATAGTAAACCAAATATATTTTTAAAATCTTGTAAATCTTTGCCTTAAAGGCATTGATAGGCCAACTCAACCTTGACAATTATACTATCTTTGTTCCAGGCCACCAAATCAGGTACCTTTAAAAAAGTCACATGTAGGAGTTTTCTTTTGATCAAATAACTTATATTAGTGAGGGACTTTTTTTCGATGTTTGTTATAAAAGAAATACTATTACTAAGGGGCTTGCTTAGGATAATTTGTCATGTAACACATTCCTTGTACTTTCATACATAGATGGAAACAACATGCATTTTATTAATGTGGTTGGAATGCAATTACTGAGACATTAACTGGGTAAAGATGCATAAATATTCCTCTTGAACATTCATAGGGAGGACTGGATTACAGCTATCATCAAGTCTATCATGTCAATCCTCAGTATTATTCGATTTTCATCATTGGTATTCTATTGTAACTGAAGCTAACTAATTCATGTTTATATTCAATTCTTCCATATCTCGCCCACCTTGTGTAAATAATGTAGAGAAGCAACCAAAGATCCCTCCAAGGAAAGTTAAATACAAACACAATCTAATGGGAGATACACATGCCACAATTTTAAAATTGGGTCACCAATGCTCTCTCCAAAGAAATATAAATGAAATTTCCACTAACAAAGTTTACAATATTTGAAAGGAAATCAACATTCCTTCAAAAAAATTGGTAGAAGAGTGTATTAGCTGAAAGTGTTTATACAACATCCTATTGCAATGCATTGTAAGATTCATGCACATTTTTAATTTTTAATTTTTAGACTACAGGAATTGGGTAGCACGACCCCCTATAAACTGCAAAGCGCCTGGTAAACTTTTTAATGTGACCGGCGGCGTTGGCGCGACACGCCCTCTGGTACCACGGGGGTGACTAGACCTCGTGACCAACCTCCTACAACATGAAAGGTTTAGCCAACCGAGCTAGGGCCCCAACCCCATTCATGCACATTATAATATTATAATAAAAGCCAATTCATCATCAGCTTGATAATGGAGCATTTTTGTAGGCTTGAGTTTATAATGGCGTGTTATCAAGGGCAAGTTCAACAAGTTTCCTATATTTTGGCCAAGGATAGATTGTTTGAACTTTGAACTCACAATTTGTTATGCCCCCAGTTATTATCTTTTCATCATAGGTAATGTATGGTTATGGAGTAGCCAACCTATTGGTGTAATCATATATTGCACCTTATACTTAGGTTTACTTAGGTAATTTATTTTATTTACATAAGTAAATTAGGAAATAATAAGCACATTGTCAAACCTCTTGATTGATGGAAGTCTTGTGTCATCACTACCTCATTCACTCCATGATTGATGGTAGTTAAGTTCCACCACTACCTCATTGAGTTAACTTCCCTTGGCACTAGTACCCCTATATATTGAGTCAGTCCACTAGATCACTGTGGCTAACTCAACTCCCCTATGATACTTGTCACCCTAACTTGTGCATTCTAAACTCTATATATTGTTGTCATTTCCTTTTACTTGTATCATGAATGTAAATATTGAGATTTGTCATTATCCTTCTATATGCAATTGAATTCATGTAATGTTTTCCTTTTGTATGCAATTCAATTCATGTAATGTTGTTCTTGTTCCTAAGGTAGATTTAATTGTTGCAAGCTAATTCTTCATTAAATCTTACGTCATATCAAAACAAGGTAATTTGCATGTCATTTAATTCAAATTGAACTTGTTTTAGTTTTCTTGCATCTAGGGTTTATAGTCTTGCAAATTGAGTGATTTTAGATCACCTATTATAAAAGGCCTCCAAGAAAGAAAACAAGCCATCACATTAAATTTAGAAGGTCCAAAATAAAACAAGCCATAACATTAAATTTAGAAGGTCCAAAATAGCTACGTTAGGTTTTTGTGTCATCTCCATCAGACATCATGAAGTAAACTTATTTTGGATTCACTTGTAAGGTTTAGTTTTGCATTTTGCAAGTTGAAAACTTTTCAAAACATCTTTGAACAAAAAAGACCTTACCATTGCATTTGGAGTGGCCCAAAAGCTACAAATCAGTTGTCTATTTGCAAATTTTCATCACCAATAAAACAAATTGGCCCCAGGTATTCAACCTGGGGTTGTAACATATGACTCCATACATGCTCTGCACAACTCTATATCATCTTTGCGCAAACAAATCAAGGTTGTCATCATAGTTGCAAGACTCGCCAAAAACTCGGCGAGATTTTGAAAACTCGCGAGTTTTTTGGCTTGGTGAGTTTTCCAGGCAATTGTATGCCTGGAAAACTCGCCGTACATTCTGGAAAAACTCGCCGTACTTTTGGCGAGTTTTTCCAGAATGTACAGCGAGTTTTTGAGAAAAACCCGCGTGACTATGCACATGCCCAGGAAGCCGCTAAAAAGCGATTTTAAGTTGCTTTTTTTCATTCATTCTCTTCTCACACTCAACAAAAAACCTCTCCAAGGCATTGTGCACTCATTTTTTTTATTCTTTCTTTTTTAAAAAAAATTTCTTCATTCTTGTTGGTTGTATGTTTAAAAATCATCTGAATGTAGTGTGAAAATGATTTAAATGCATTTAGATTCATCAAAAAAAGATTTAGATTCATGAAAACAAGATTTTTTATGAATTTTTCTGATTTTTTCACATATTTTGCTGATTTTTTCATTTTTATTAAATTCTCTTAAAACCCTAGTTATTTTTTTTGTTTTGAATCCTCTTTTTTGTTGAATAACATGCTTACAATCTTTTAGATTAGCTTAATTTTTTACTAGTTTGAAGTAATTTTCAGATTTTTACATTTTTTCACATTTTTTTGAAACCCTAGTTATTTTTTTTTTTTTAAATCCAATTTTTTTGTTATGAAAATGTTTAGAATCTAGTGATAGATTTTTAGTAATTTAAACCTAAAGTAATCTCTTTTGATTTAATCTAATTTATCTTTTTTTAAAAATTTCTATCAAAAACTAACAAGTTGTGCTTTGACTTTCACTTTGTGTAGGTTAATAAGTAATTGATAATGGCTTCTAAACCCACTTCTGCCTTAGGCTCTGTCCCATCCGTGCCTGCAGGATTTGTAGGCAAACGTCCTCCAGGAGCTAGACATCCTACCTGGAAGTATGCTTATCTAGGACCCATACCTAGCACAGTATATTGCATTCCATGTAAAAAAATATATGGTGGAGGCATCAATCGCCTCAAGTACCACCTTGCAGGCATCCCTCAACGTGATGCTAAGGAAAGTTCTGAAACCACAGAAGAAATAAAAAGACATATGAATGCCATACTTTCAGCTGCAGAAGAAAAAAAAGTGCAAAGAGAGAAGGCAAGAGTAGCAAAGCAAGCAACCATTGCCTCTTCTCAAGGTGCTCCAATTGAGTCGAATGATGATTATGATGTTACTCAGGAGATAGTGGGTTCTCTTCGTGGCCCACGTGTGTGAAGGTCAATGCAATCCGTTGGCACCTCGACCTCCATCCCTTCATCTTCCTCTAGTAGAGCACCAGGGGCAGGGGCAACTGCAGGACCTACACGGTTCGATAGCTATTTTGTGCCTAGAAACACACCTGGTGCACAACCTTCCTTAGAGGTGACTGGATGGAATAGGAAGGTGCATGAGCTAGCAAACATTGCTTGTGCAGATTTTTGGTATTTTAACAATATCCCTTTCAATGTGGTGAGTTCTCCTTACTGGTAGAATTTGGTCACCGCATTGACAGTTGCAGGAAAAGGCTACAAGGCGCCTTCTCGCACGGACTTGAGTGGGAGGTTAGTTTATGTTCTTTAATATATGTTTTTTAAGTTTAATTTATGATGAATTTAAGGCTTTTTTTTTGTTTACAAATTAAAATTGTGTACTTAATTTCACTTTGTACTTGTAGGTTGCTTGCTAATGCAACTGAAAAGGAGAGGGCAGCAGTAGAGGAGCAAAAATAAAAATGGCAAAAATATGGCTGCTCTATTCTTTCTGATGGGTGGATGGATGGAAAAAACCGTACCATCATTAATTTCTTGGTTGCATGCAAAGAAGAGGTGGTGTTCTTAAAATCAATTGATGCCTCCCACATTGTAAAAAGTGCAGAAAATTTGGCTAAGATGTTGGAGGAAGTTTGCATGGAGGTGGGGATTGCAAATGTTGTGCAAATCATAACTGATAATGCAACAACATATGTGGCAGCAGGAAGACTCCAAGATAGACACCCCTCAATTTTTTGGACACCATGTGCAGCCCATGTCCTTGACCTTCTTTTGGAGGACATAGGAAAACTAGATTGGGTCACACTAGTTGTAGAGGACGCGAGGAGGATCACTAAATATATCTACAATCACCCTTGGGTTCTTCGCTTGATGAGGGAGCACACCCATGGGAAAGAATTGGTGAGGCCAGGTGTCACAAGGTTTGCAACGATTTTCTTAACGTTGCAAAGCATTCTTAGTTCTTTGACTTCTTTAAAACAAATGTTTGTGAGTCAACCATGGATGGACTCAACCTATTCGAAGAAGCCGAAGGAGATAAGGTGTCAAAAATTGTGTTTGATACCCAATTTGCACAAAGGGCAGCAGAGATTGTGAAGGTAACTTCAATTTCAAAACTTTGAATTTGAATTCAAATTGAATAAATTTTTTAATGTCTTTCATTGTAAATTTGAAACTCTAATCTTTTTGCATTTTTATATTGTAATTTGTAGGTGTCGGAGCCCTTGGTTAGAGTGCTCCGCTTGGTGGATGGGGATAAAATCCCAATGGGATATCTTTATGAGGCCATGGATAGGGCCAAGGAGGCTATAAGAAATTATTATAAAGGGGACAGCCTCAAATTTGATCCCATTTGGGAGATTATTGACAGGAGGTGGAACCATCAACTCCACCAACCCCTCCATGCAGCAGGGTACTTCTTGAACCCTCATTTCTTCCATTCAAGCACCTACTCAGATCCGACTAGAGAGGTTATGGAGGGCCTCATGAAGTGCATTCAAAGGATGTCACCTGACCTTGACGCGGGAGACCTAATTGTTAATGAAATCCAAAGTTATAGAGAAAAAAGGGGTGCACTCTTCTCTTTAGAGCTAGCAAAGAGAGCAATACACAATCAGCCACCAGGTATAAAATTTGAAATTTACAAGTTACAAATATTGATAATTTGATAAAATATGTTTTCAACTTTTGAGTTTTGACTTTCCTTTCTAAGTTTCTAAGTTTTCTTGTAACTCTTAATTTGTTTTTTGTAGATGTTTCGTGGTCAAATTGGGGTGGAAATACCCCACATCTCCAACAATTTTCACTCTGTTTCTTATCACAGCCTTGTAGTTCATCCAATTGTGAGCGCAATTGGAGTTTGTTTGAGGCCATCCACACAAAGAAAAGGAACAAACTAGCTCAAAAACGCTTGAATGACCTTGTATATGTGCAATATAATCTTCGGCTGCGCACAAAAAAGGTTAAGGAAATATCAGATGATCCAATTGATTTGGATGAGATAGATCCATACAATGATTGGACAGGGCGAGATGAGCGACCTTCATTGTTTTCCGAGGATGAGATCTATGACTTTGAGCGACAGGCAATGGAGGAGGGGGGTGGATTTGCATTCTCATTGGATGACATTGAGGATGATCCTGAGGAGGAGTCATTGGCAGTGCCAGAGCCACCAGCAGTAGCCTCTACATCTAGGATGGAGGTTGAGCAGCCACAGCAGATGCCTACGACTACACCCTCTCCCGTAGTGAGAAGTACCAGACATGGGAAGAGGAAGATGTGAATTTGTAAAAGCTGAAATATTTTAATGTTGTATTTACTTTCAGTTTTACAAAAACTATTTGCTATTTTCATTTTGTTTCAGACTATCTATTGAGCATTCCACATGGGGATGCGATTTTGTATCTAATTTTCTTTCAAATCAAACAAATATAACTAGATTCAGCTTGTTTCTTCTATGTACTCATTTTATTGATTCATTAGATGCATCTTATCTTTGAATTTTGCAAAAAAAATGTGTTTTTAATGAAGTTTAAGCAATTTTTAAGTTGCCGAGTTTTTTGCCGAGTTTTTCCGTACCATACTTTCCGGGCTTGGCGAGTTTTTCAACTATGGTTGTCATGATTCTCTATCCACATGTGTGAACATATTGTGCTTTGTACATGGGAAAATTATTAAGTTAACAAAATAAATCAGCTTCCTATTCAGATTTGTCCCTGTTGTACAATCAATAGTACCTAGCCGACTGTGCTTTGTGTTTCATGCCCCTTAATACAGCTGGCCATCTTCTATTGAGAACTTGTACAAAACACAAAACATTGTACTATCCAATTGTCCATTTGTTGGTCTTTATCACCAAGGGAAAATGGTAAAAAAAATTAATCCAAGCATGTAGGTTGGGGCCATACCCCTTGGGCATAGGTCTAATGCAGGAAGGTATAGGTCTGATAAATATTCTGCAGAGATTTCTTTATGCAAAAGCTTTTGTTAAAAGAAAGAGAAACGCAGAAGAAAAAGAAAAAAATAAATGCAATGTTCTAGCTATAAGTAAGGGTTACAGGGGTTGCCACAAGGGTACCGGGCCCCTTGTCACCACCTAACGTGGTACCACTTTAAATGACAACACCATTGGTCAACCACCAAGGGAAAGGAACCAAACATCTTTTTCAATTGATAGGCGAAATTTGATGAGGGATATCTTGGCCATACAAAGGTATTTTTAAGTGCATTTTTTTCCTCCCTACCTATTTTTTCACCAACTACACATTGGTGTAGACAATTCTTGCTGATCGCACTCAAATTTGAGTTTTTTTTTCAAAAGTGGAGGATATTCTAAGCACTACACATCGGTGCTCACTATTTATTCTTATTCTACCATTTGATTGTACTTTCAACTTTTTGGTCCACATTGGGCATTGTAAAACTCTGATAAGTGATTTTTTTATGGAATGCCTTGTACGCCTAAATGATTTTGAGAAATCTCCATATGACAATGATAAAAATAAGGAGCTTGCTTATTTGGAAGATACTGAATGTTGTGATGACATAGAGACCTCTTTTGATGCTCCTTCTCCTGCAGCAACAGTAGATTCAACCATTGTTCATACTCAAGCATCTAGAGTGGGCACATTATGGGAACATTCCACTATTAGTTCCAATCAAGGTTGCGTTTTTGATTGAGAACGTGGTTGAGATTCAATACATCTCTTGAAAGATGTGCAGGTTGTCAAGGTGAAATACTTTTGGTTAGAAAGCAATTATGCAAACCTTTGGTTTGTAGTTATCTCGAGCTACAAAGAAGGTCCAAGGTTAGAGATGCCATTCCTGTGAATTGTAATGGAATGACAAGAAAATGATTACACCAAAATTTTCATTGGTTGGAGAACATGGCCAAATCTAGTTTAGTAAGAGGCCTATCGTGTTTGTGTTTAAAATAAAGACCATAAGATTAGTATCTGATAAAAAAAGTTCTCCCTCCAATACTTTTATGGATCATACATTAGGAGTTGTGGCTTTATCATATGCCATATATGTTTCCGCTCATTTCATGGTGAGTATAGACTCTTCATCATTGAGGTTTCTAGATCTACCATGTTGTAATTGCCATGTAGGATCCATCCATGTTGCCTCTAGGCATCATTTCATAAGAAATATACATATCCAAGCCCAATGTTGCAGAAATTGACTAATTTTCTCTTTCAAATGGAGTTGTGAAAATGTTTTCTAGTCCTCTTTGGGGTCAAATTTTTGTGCCTGCTTTTGCATGTCTTTTCTCCACCTAAAGAATAAAAATAAATTTACATTAGGCCTTCGACCACCATGATGGAGTGAAGCTGTGTATCCCAAAGCTTGTAATGAGACATGACCAATCACCATAGCCACATTATCAAAGAAGATCAAAGAATGACATCTCAACTGGAAAGCTACAAAACACATATAGTTATCCTAAAAACAATTTCTGCCTCCCTATGTTCCAATGAAGTAACCCTAGTATATATTTTTAATGTCAATTGTGTACTGAGAGTATAGAATGTTTTCCTATTTTACTTAACATTTTACATGGAGGTAGTCAATTATAAAATTGATATATGTGATTCAAGATTCTAGTTCTGCCTTCTTTTGTTTGAACGGAAGCAACTGTTGTCACTTAGAAGTGCACCCTTGCCAAGTTACAAAACTCAGCCTACTGGTGAAACATGGGAACTTTTCTAGGTTGTGGGTCACCTATGGTGGAAAAGAATCTCCAAAGAGGGCTGGTTACCTTTGAGACTCACCTAATTAACCTATCCTACTGCTGCATGCTGAAAAAAGGGGTGAAAGGAAACATAGAATGAAACCTATGACTAATAAGGTGATGCACCAAAATGATTTCAAAGCCTATTCTGCTGTTTGGACACACAATATGATCAACAATTTAAACCCAAAACATACACAACTCATAATTTCATATGTCTTTGCAAAAGTGTTTCATAACTAGGTTTACTATGTCAAAGATAGAGTTTAGGAGCTCTGAATGCTATCACAACTTAAACTCTATTCTTAATTGGTTAACACAAGTTATGACCTGCAAAAATACATACTTTCTGCACAAAGGCAATGAAAATAAGACAGAAATCAAGGGGAAAAGATATCACCACAAGATTACGTCAACCATCTTGGAGAAATTTGTACAATTAAACATCTCTAAGAAGGTAGAAATCTTATCATTATTGATCAAAAGAAGTGTTACATACAATTGTGCATGCTTGAAAATGGAGCTACAAAACTGCTCCAACTTGAAAGAACTTTGAAAACAAGTTACAATATATTGCTAAGAGAGCAAGAACGCTTTGAAAATCTGCCCTTAGGATTCCTTTTAAGCTGCTCAACAGCTTGCTCGATAATAGGAACATGTTTTGAGAAAGGAAAGACATATGTTCACTACAGCTTGTTGGGTCAAACCTTCTTGGGCGTCCAAAACAGTTATTCCTACTTTCCTATCCTCTAAAATGCTCCAAAAAGGTTTTTGAATGAAGAAAACTTCTTGCCTTGACCCTATCTATCAGCCAAGACTCCTTGAATAGCTCTTAGATGCTTGGAGATGCCCCAAATTGGATCAAACTTTCCTTTATTCTCTCCATCTGTTGCAGCTCACCAAACTGCTCCTACATGTCCTCCAACTGATCATAAATGCATGGAAAGAAGTCATAACTGCTCATGTAATCTCCCAACTGCTGGAAATTCCTCAAACTTTCTTAATCAGGCATGCGGAAAGAAAGTTTGAAGTAGTCACAAGTCTCCCTTTTGACCTCACTGTTATATTGTAGAGGTTTTCATGATTTTCAACTATCCCTATCAATTTTGTGGGCTTGTATCGCCATGAGGTCTCCTCTGTAGACTACCTTCTACTTAGCCCAAAGGTTTACTACATCATAACTTCTTTTGAACTTTATGGCTAGCCCACAATTATACACAAACTCTCATTATAACAAGGAACCCTTAAGGCAGTCTGTGACCTCAAGACTTTTGAAATAGGAAAAAGGTTTAGAAAGGATATAGATTCATCTAACAGGGAAATAAAAATAATACAATCTCTGTTACACTTCAACAGCTCCACCAAAAATACTATAAACTGCCCTTACAAACCTGGCTTCTAGCTATCATCTCTGCCCTCAAGGTGTTAACCTCTTACCTGATTGACACCACTGCCGATATTTCACTCTGTGCACTGTCAAAAAGATATATAATTTCACCTCTTGAAGATCACATAATATGTCCTTACTGTTTGATGATAGGATTATGGATGCTGCTCAATTGGCTTATCACCTAGGATTTGAGGACTGGCTGCTCTTGCATAATGCATACATATTTCTTCATTGTTATTTCCTCCTTTGAAACTGTCACATATAGCTGGTAGCAATTGTCCCATGACTGTAGGAGTGAGTGCAAAATCTGAGTGGTTTAACAGTTTCCTTCATTTGGAAAACCTCTATATTAAGCAAACTATCTATTAGACTATCATCCATTGCCTCAAACAATGTTGACTGCCCAAAAAACCTCCTTACACAGACCTTGCCACTGCCTCTGCTATGTGATTTCTCTCACTTTACAGTACTTTTAACTTAGTAGTTTGACGGTTATTTAACTTTATATTTTTTTGTTCATAGTGTCTGTCCTTGCATTTCCATGGATCCACTGTCCTTTTCTAAACTGCCCTCGAGACTATAAATGATGAGTGCAACAAGATCAACTATGAAGACCACTGCCCCTCTAAAGAACTGCCCTTATCACTTAGACTGCCCTCAACAATGTTGATAGACATGTTTTGATGACTGTCGTGCAATATAATCTTCTTCTTAGATACTATTTGCCACCATTTGGTGTATTTTGACAGTACCTTTAGTCATCATATCGACTGCCATAATTGCATGGTTTCCCTATGGTGACTACCATGTTACATGTAAACATGGTTATGAAATACTGCAGACCTTCCTTTGGACTGCCCCTTTTTGACTGTCATTTTTATGGGACTGTCACCTTTGGACTGTCCTTGGGAACTTGATTTCATGCCTGATCATGATAAGTCACTTGACTGTGTGGTTGTCCTTCTTGGGATTGCCATAGAATACTTGATTAGAAAAACTCCTATGCATCAAAAATAATATGTTATTCTTTCTTTACTGTCATGACTTGATGGATATTACCCTTTGTTATTTTGAACCTTTTAGATCTTACTCTGATGTGTGATTGCACTTTGATCAGCATCCAACTTAAACTTGTATTTACTAGGGCCGGGATTAGTCTTTGATTGTCAAAGCTTTCTCATGTCCCACAATCTTCTCCTCATAAAACAAAATTGTTTCCATCCTGTATAGGCACGAGTTTTTCTTAACTACCAAGCTATATAAATGATCTCCTTATAGTGATTCAAACTTGCCAGCTCTTCATTATCTACATAGACTCCTACTTGAGGTTTTCATGTCTCCACTGTCCTCTGTGATGAAGTCACTGGGCCCTCTGTAATGAAGTCATTGCCTTGAGGGATTTCTCATGACAGCCATTTTGGTCTTTCACAGAAATGCCACCTCATAACTGCCATTCAAACCTTAATTCTTTTCTCCTCACAGGCCTATTATCTCTTCCTCTTGAAATTTGTTTATTGTCTGCTCTTGACAGGACTGTTCTTTTCGTGCATTAGGATAAAGTTCTGGCTAAGGAAGTGTTGTGGCCATTATTTCCTTTTGGATGAACATGTAAGTCTTACAATTCCCCAAGTTGAAAGTGTCACCAATATTATCAAGAGTAACTCCAAGTTCATCAGGAGAAATAACTTCACAGACGAGTATTTTCTCAAAATCATTCACATGTCACATCCTTAATGATTTTTTTTTTATTGATGAATCTCTTTATTCAGATAGTAGCTCTGTAGGGATTTGTTGCATGCTTTTCTATTATTGTAACTAGTCCTCCATTGGATAATATATGTTCACCATCATTCTGCAAATGACGATTCACAGCCCATCCCACCAGCTTCTGTCATATCATGAATTAACATCTAGTTCTTAATCTCAAGTTATCCAAATCTTTACATATCACCCTGAAGATCCCGTAACCATGAGAAGTTGTTGCCCGTTGGCTTCTATTTTTAGTATTTCCATATCTTGTTCAATTTGGTGGTTCCATTCCATTGCCACTTTTTCATCCTGCGGCTGCTGTAGATAAGTTCTAGCGGGAAATAGCTTGAATAGATCTCTGGATGATTTTGAACTTCCTCCCGTAATATCTTCTTTGGAGAGAACTATGAGGCAGCAACCTGATCTGAAGTAATAGAAGACCATATTATATTCTCTACTAGTTACTACCCTAAACTCTGTGCTGATCTAGGCAAACACAGGTATGGAGAAACCCCTTGTGTGGTCAATGAATCTAAGACACTTTGAAAAGGAGATGCTTTGCAAGGATTTTTAGATGAAACAGTGTTGGTGCTAGTATTTGTGAAAACTTAGTCTCCTCTAACACCATGTTTCATTAATCTTCCTTTGCAATGAGGGTTAGATAGTCCCGCCTTCACCTTATTGTCCGCTTCTCCAAGCTCACTGTTGCTCAAACTATTTAATTTACTCCAACAACCTCTTTTTCTGTGCCAACCTCTTTATCCGTGCCTTTCTTATCTCTTCACATTAATTTCCACCTTCATAATTCAATCTCCACCGTCCATCCTTAACTAGACCTTAATTTAGCCTTAACCATATTCCTCTTTGCTTCTAAACAATCTCATCCATTGATCAACATCATCTTTCATCTTTCAATCCTAGCCCTTCATTCAAATTTGGTTTTCTATAAAAGAGACCTATCACTTTCATTTCAAACTTACAATCACTACTACTATCTTTGATATTTTGCTATCACTAGTACTAGGCTTATTGTTGCATACTCAAAATTTGAGGGCAAGCAAGCATATAAAGCAAAATGGAGAGGAGCAATAAAGGTGATTCAACCATGGTATAGGAATTGTTGCATACTCAAAATTTGAGGGCAAGCAAGCATATAAAGCAAAATGGAGAGGAGCAATAAAGGTGATTCAACCATGGTATAGGAATTGTTGCTAATAGTAGTTTATTATTTATGTTCCTATGCTCATTTTTGCTTCATTGTTGGACTAGGGTCTTTAGGATTTGAGTTTTATGTATTTGGTGGTTGGTACTATTGATTCATGCCTTTTCCCATGATTTTACCCTATTCTACATTATCTTTTGCTCTTCTGTCAGGGTCAATCCAATACAACCAACCTAGGTTTCGTATCCTTTAGGAAGTGAAGTGATAAATGTGTGGGTATGTGCAAACTTTGCTACCTCTTCAATTTGATCAAAAGTTGTAGATCCTACATAAACAATGTTATCCTTAATGCTCAAGCTCAGTTCAGCAGGTTCCTATGTTACCAATTGTATTTGGCTTCTTAACCATTCAAGTTTAAGGCTTTTAATATTTTCACCGTCTAGAAGAACAACTCCTAAAGTAGGATCATTCCTAAATTCAA
>VDFB02282077.1:0-31113 GCA_007258455.2 Sequoia sempervirens | reverse complement strand
CCTTCCTTTATGCTTGTCTTTCCTTGGCATAGCTTATGCTACACCCCATCTCTGCTGCACACATTTTGGTTTTTATCCAACTGCTCTATTTTTCCTTTCTCTGTGCTAACTCTTGCCTCCTCCTCCAAGATGCACACTATCTCTTTTTCTTACTTTAGCTCTAGCTTTTCTTTCACCTCAAGGCACTAACTTCTCTCCTTCCTATGACGATTCCTCTTCTCTTTTACCTGAAGCCACCCCCTTTCAACACGTCTGTCTCATTTCTCTTTTGTTTTAATTATATTCCCCAATATTTAACATAGTAGGTCGACCCCCTTTAATTCAAAAATCTTCATGTTTTAATTTTTGAAGATGAGGCGCCTCTTCCTCTAATGCCTTCCCTTTTCTTTTTTCTTTATTTCACTGAAATTTCTCTTTTATTTCCTTCTAAAGCTCTGGCACCCTTGGTTTTTTTGTATTTATTAATTTATCCTAGTGATGCATTACTTCAGCTTATCTTTTAAAGTTCTCAATCCCATTTTGTTTCTCTTGTTTTTCATAGAACTATTAGCATCAATGGTGCCTTTTCGGTGATCATGTAATAAATAAAACAATACAAGACGTAGTCTACACCAAAGTCAAAATCATATGCAAATAACTCATCAAAATATATTATCTATATTTTAAGAACATTGCTAGTGTATGTTGGAATTGACCATGTGGTAAAGATTGAGTTCCTGCAAATTTGATTATGCAAAGTCTTCCCAAAGCTGAGAGATAACAAAACTAAATCCAAGCAAACCAAACCCAAAACAATCATTTTTTTGGGTGATGCAGGATTGCCAATTTGCCCGAGTGCTCATGCTTCACAAATCCCCACCATTCATTTTGTCTCCAAAAAAAATATAAATGAAGGTGCAAGTTCCCAAACATTAATCAACCGCTATAAATGTTTTGAAATGTGTGTTTGAGTAACGACATCCTGAATCCTTTAATAAAATTTACTTGCAACAATGATAATTGATAATTTTATTATTTTATTATTTGAGAATTGAGTATATAAGAGGATTTATTTTCTTTTGTATTGAATTAATCTTAAATTTGATGTTTATAATGTTAAAAGATCATTTATTATAAAGAACACAATCATGAATTAAAGAAGCATCAACCTCATCATAAGAAGATAAAGAAGTATCACTATGCTCATTACTGAATATATCATTAATAGATCATGAGCTACAAGTATGAAAGATGGGTCATTATGAACTAACAATGTATGCAATGATCTTATATGGAGTTGAACAACACATGTCGCTAGTGATAGAAGCAATCACTATAAATCTCATCACTAAGGTAGTCATCATAGTCAAGTTATTCAACTTATTTATAAGCATATCACTAAGTATGCGTAAATGTTCATTATCATCATAGGTAGGGGAAGGAAAGAGATGCATATTATAATGAGATGTAAAACAATCATAATTAGTATGCTCCTCATCACGTATAAAAATAAGTTATTGATTTCAAAGAATATGAATCAATGACATAAGGGAAATGATATATGTAAGAAATATATCATCAGGAGGTATGACAATTTCATGAATAGATGAGAGAGGTGTCACATCATCAATAGCCACCATGTACTAGATACATGACTAACACATGATAAGTCCTTGTTAGATAGATGATAATCACTATCACAAGACCTAGGATTATTATGAAGCTCATAGACAAATGGTTTAAGTGTATCTAATAGGAATGAATGAGAACTAATCAACTCTAAAAATGAAGGAAAAATGAGGAATGATAAAATAAAACCTTCATTACAAACACTTCCTTATCCTTACAAAAATCTGCACCATGATTTTATCAATGTTGGAGAGACGATGTGTAATGAGAGAACCTATCAAATTCTAAAATATATGCATGAATACCAACCAAGGAGAAAGACCTAAGATGATCCATAAGGTTGAATATCCTAAGGAATGAGAGAGTCAGAAAAAGGATGTATATCATAGTTATGTAAATCCAAACCCTAATCAAGGTATAATAAGCATGAATAAATTCAAACCCTAGGAAATTTGGAAATGATTAATAAAATTAGAATAATATCAAATCTAAAATACTAATAAAACATTAAGGTTTAGCCTTAAGGTTAAACCATATAGATATAAGAATGGAGGGCTTCACCAACATATAACTGAAAATAATCTTTTCTTCAAATTAATCTAGGATAATCTAATAAGATGCATACATATTACTATAAATCAACCCAAATTAATTACTTTTAGTTGTGGGATTGATAATTGAACAATTACATGCTATTAGAGGAAATTACATGTGAATATGTTAGTGTACTTAGTTGTAGGAATGATGAAGACTAATAATCTTCATGTACCAAATAAGTTACCTACCATGAGTTTGAAAATGACTATTCTTTCTTTATATTCTACTTTGGAATAAAAATAGACTATCAGCTTTGTTGTGGGTCAATCTTGTGGATCTTGGTCAATTTCATGGCTACAAATTTTTTCATGACCCATTGATTTGATATGGGGTATTGTGCTCTTACACTCTTTGATTAATTAGATTCTTGAATATATGCTAACTATTAACTTGACTAGTAACATTTAAAAATACCTTGAAGAGGCTACTAGATTGCTACAATAAATTATTCTTAGGTCAACCACCTAAAAAGAGTGGCTTTATGGTTGTAAATAAGCAAGGACATCAATATTTACAAATGCAAATGCTTTGGAATGATGATATAGAATTAAGTTCTTTTAAGTGTTCCAATTAAAGTCTTCCTAGAATGCATCTTCTCTACATATAATTGATGCGAATAATTACTAGATATGATAGGATGTGAAATTAATGTAAATTGAATCCTTTAAATACAAGTAGAATCATAAATCACATAGAACATTTACCATATTGGGTCAAGGTGGGAAAGGAATGGGTAGGAGTAAAAAAAATTCTAAATTCAAATTTTAAAAATTTAGGGGTTAGACATTTGGGTGGGGGATCAATTTTATGCCTACAAGATTGATTTGAGACATGTAAATGTTAAGATCTAGGAAAGAAATGAATATTTGAATGTGGTGGAAAATAATAGATGTAATGAATGTTGAATATGTGGAAATATGTACAACTATGGATAAAAAGACCCAAACATAAAAAAATAAAAAATAAACAAAGATGAGTAATAACATAAGTGAATCAGTACAACTTTATAAAAAATATACTCTTTGTTAATATATAAATGCATTAAATCATTCCATAAAAATAAACTCAAAATAAAATAGAAATTGACATAAGTATACAACTTTTACCATTCCAATAGTATAATAATAATGTGTTTAACTCATCTAGGAACACAAGTGCCACAATTCAAACATTTTTTAAGAAAAGACTAATGTGCATTAATATATTAAAGTTAATGCAATTTAATGCTAGGAAAAATAATATTTTTTTAACCTATTGAACATAAATATCATAATTTTTTTTAAAATTTAATCCCATCCATAAGCAAGGTGGCCACTATTTTTATATATCTCATAGAAAACAACATTTATAATAACCTACAAAGAAAATAATAGCCAAATGTAAAAGCCCTAAACACCAATAAATTCTCGAGCAAGTTTAATAAGATTTCAGTTCATCCTTTGGCCCAACATTGCCATGGAATTTGAAAAATGCGTTAACTTTATGTAAAGAAGCAATTTGATTAAAAAATTAACCAAGTAGTAATGCTTTCATATTGGGTTTGTTTATTTTTACTGTATATTCAAGAAGACTAGAAGGAATTGAAAGAACCATAAATAGCCATAGAAACCAGTTCTATACACCACAAATAGACATATTTATTTTATCAATTGTTGGAAGTGCAACTCATAAAAAGAATGCTCTCTCTATACAATTTTGAAATACATGGTAAAATCCTGTGTTCTCTATTCCAATTTGATAGCAAATTTCTAGTGGCATGACTAAATCTAAAAAGCATTATGTCAAGAACAAATCCGTGACCCTAGAGCTAGCTTGTAATTGTAATCATCATCAGTGAACAACATTTATTTCTAGGGATCCATTTGGTTCTCGAGCCATTACAAGGCATTCCAAGCTATTTCCATCGACCAAGTTAGGGTGAAAAGTGGCAACATGCTCAAAAATGACCATTTTAATGCTGAAATGTCACACGACACTAGTGCAACGTGCTAGTTTCCACACAAATTCCGCTAAAATATAGTGGGAGACAAAGAAAACATGTAAGGTTAACACAAAAATGACATAATAAGGTAGTTGTTGAAAAGGGGTCTTGAGCATTCTGAAAGGGGAAAAGGCTGATGCAAGGGCTAATATGAGCCTACACAAATATTAAGGGGGGTGGATACTAAAGTGGATATAAAAATGTACGTGAAATTGTCAAGGTGCAATTTTACAACACTAATATTATAGAATGTATAACATGTAAGAAATATGGGGACCCAATCCATGCACCTTCTCAAGTTTTCTAAATGATCACTACTCCATGGCCCTTTCCTATATGGGGCATCAATCTCATTAGCAAGATAACTCCCTCATCATCCAACAACCATAAGCTCATCATCATTTCTATTGATTACTTCAGTAAGTGTGCCAAATTAATTCCTCTCACTTACCTACTAGTCAACAAACTTCAAATTGATTCTTCATAATATAATATGTTTTTGATAAAGGAAAAAATGGGTTTTACAGGGACCCGAAACCACAGAGAATACTAGTCAAAAAACTTCAAATTGATTATGGATAATATAATATGTTGCTATGGTATCCCCTTCACCATTATCATCAACAATGGAAAATCCTTTGAAAACCATGAGGTGACAGACTTTTGTGACCAATTCTAAGTTATAAACTGGTCCACTCCCTATTATGTACAAGGTAATGGCTAATCTAAGATTTATAACAAAACCCTCATCAAAATGCTTAAAAATATTATTAAAATGACATTGATCATGACTAACATCTCCAACTTAATATTATTATATGGGCTTATCACACAAGAATTCACAACCCTACAAGAGCCACCCCATACTCCCTCCTCTTTGGCACTAAATATATCCCACCAATTGAGATTGAGCTACCATCCTTGTGTATCTCATTGCATGACCTCATCAAAGATGAAGAATATAGAGTGGTATGACTACATGATCTAGAACTTCTTAATGAATTCCAACTTTATATGCTAAATTACCTCAGATCATACCGAAATATGTTGTACCATAGCTAAAATAAGCACATAAAAACTACATATTTTTAAGTCTATGATCTTATGCTCAAAGAAAATTAGAAACATATAAATCAATATCATGACATGAAAAGAAAATTTGAACCCAACTAGAGGGGTCCCTATGTCATCATTTCCAAAATGAAGTATAAGGGTACAAGCTAGCAATACTTTATGGTCAATATTTAGAGGAACCAATGAAAAATTTTCACCTTAGGTG
This sequence comes from Sequoia sempervirens, assembly GCA_007258455.2. Classification (NCBI taxonomy): domain Eukaryota; kingdom Viridiplantae; phylum Streptophyta; class Pinopsida; order Cupressales; family Cupressaceae; genus Sequoia; species Sequoia sempervirens. The sequence goes on along the minus strand of VDFB02282077.1, from coordinate 25,648 downwards.
GTTCCATACCTAATTTAATAAAATTAGTCTTATAAAGATAGCTAAATAATAAAATTAAATTAAAAAATTAAAAATCAAAGAGAAAAAATACTTTATGGTGAAAACATTTTTATGTCACCTTGGAAAAGTGCCATGATGAAAAATTTCTTGTGGGAATCATATGTAGACACTTGATTCTCATTCTCCACGCATGCATTTGTTGCACTTGGGGAAAATTGAAGTACAGTTGATTTATTCCATATAGTTTTGACTAATGTCATTTTAGCATTAATCCACCATTATCACATTTTACCTTTAGCAAAGCTTTATGTTATGTTTTTATTCATGCTTAACACAAGTAATTTGATTATCCCTAATAAAAAAATTGAAATCACGACACTTGTCCCCTATTATCAATTTATCTCTACCAATCAGACCACAAAAACAAACACTCCATAAAAACCTCACAATGAGTTATCTTTTATTAAAACAATATCTTATCACACAAAAATCACTCAATCACATACATTATTTTTGCAAGGTGTGTAGCCTTGGTCTCCTTGTGTTGTGTAGCACATCACTTGGGTTCATGATATGGCTTAACTACCTCCCGTGGATTCATTAACTCTGGCGGTTGTATCAAGAATTAACAAGTCGATCTTTTGGTGCAATGGCAACCATTTGTGCAACAATTTGTATCAAAGCTTGGGTCACATGTTTGAACTCCTCGCTTGTACTAGGAAGGATTGTCACAAGGTGTGTGCCCTTGGTCTCCTTATGTTGTGCAATGCAACGCTTGGGTTCGTGACATGGCTTAACTGCCTCCCATGGATTCATTAACTCTGGAGGTTGTATCGAGCATTAATAGGTCGATCTTTTGGTGCAATGACAACTGTTTGTGCAATAGTTCTTTCCTTTAACTCTTCACAAAATTTGTACTGAGAGTTAAAATTATCATCCCATGTGATATCTTTCTCCCAAAATATGACATCATATAAACTATCAAAATAATTTATCATTAGTTTTCAACTTCTTGAGAGGTAATTTTTTATGTGTTTGAATATTTATTTCTTTTGTGTGTTTTTATTTTTGAACCAAAAAATGTTGTACCAAGGTCATCATTGTACATTATATCATGTTCTTTTTTAAGAAAAAGGTATTTCACCTATAGATTATATTATATAAATAAAGTATTACAAAAATTGCCAGGGCCAAAAAAAGCTTGGTTCATATGAAAAGATTTTTATATCAACTTATATACACAAAAATACTAGAGATGTACAAAATTACAATTGATTTCAAGCAACTTCAACAAAATACTTCCAAACTAACATAGATTTTCAAATTATATTCAAACCCTATCACCATTTGTCATCCTCATCATTTGCATGATCTGAGATCAATAGTTGAGGAGGAAAATTCACATTGTGATGATTAAGATGAGAATGGAGAAATGAAATGGAAAAATGCCTATCCTTTAATCCCTATACCAGCTGAATACCAATTTCTTCAGAATGTGTATCCAATACCTTGTATAGGTTTCTTGTAGAGTTCAATTGCAAAGCTAGCTTAATTGCATCATACACAGTCACAAAAACTCTCTTATGCTTCAATTAAGATCTTGGAAATAGAACACCTAGCCAACCCTTGGGTGATCCCACAATAGTGGTTTACAATTTTTGGCCAAATTGGACACTGAAATATATTTTTTAACTAAATCTTAACTTTCAAGCACCTATAGCGGTTAAACCGTGAGGAATTTGAAGATGATGCAAACTAGAGTTTCGTGACATTTTGTCTATAGATTCTAAATATATTTTTTTCAAAATTTTTGGAATTAGATTGCACTTCTTTTTCCATCTCCCTCGAAACTAGTTTTTTTTTCAGAAAACAACATTTTTAAAAAGTGATGCTCACCGTATAACACAACTTTTTTTCCATGAAAGATAAAATTCTAATTCTTTCAAATTTAGATTTATAACTCTGATATCTAGTGCTTCCACTTTGTTAGATACTTTTTTATTGAATATTTTTTCTTTAATCAAGTTTCGAAGTCAAACCAATTACAATTCAAACATAGCACAGCCGTATAATGCGTGACTTTTTTTGTATGTATCAATTTTTACTTTTTTTTGTTGGATCAAGGACTTCAATATCTGGTGCACTCATATTTTTCAATTTTTTTTTTTGATAATCTACTATTTTTTCACATGTGCAGAAAAAAGAGCTTGATTTTCGGTGAAAATCCTACATTCACAAGAAATAAAAATATATATAATAATAAAATTAAATTTATTTAAAATTATACTTTTTGGGAAGCTTATAATAAGGACTACATACTTACAAAAAATAAATGTTAACTGAATTCATTTGATCCCCCAAAAGGTAAATCAAAAGTGGTTTTTTATCAACATTTTGATAGGTGTAAAAGAGACTCTGTTATACGTATGGTGTAAAACTAGCGGGGTTCTATCCAAGGGGGTAGCTGCCCACTTTTTAGAGGATCTGAGTCTTGCAAGCCATTGAACATGTGGGATGCACTAAACTCCCTTGGTCGTTGGGTTATTGTCCAACGGGGACATTATAGCCCACCACGCTCCACGGGGCTCAACCTCGAGACCTCGACTTTGATACCACTAAGGCCCAACCACTACACCAAAAGACCAGCCTAGTAGTGAGGGCCGATACCCTTGGTGTTAAGGGTCAGTGGGGGTATCGTCCCACTTTCCAGAGGATTTGAGTCTCGCAAGCGTCGAACACATGGGAAGCACTGAACTCCCTTGGTCGTTGGGTTCTCATCCAACAGGGACATTACACATGTGCATGTATGAGTTAGTACTTAAAAAATATGAGAAAAAATCATCAAGATTCCTTATACCTTGATGCATATCATCATATGTTATATCAAATTTAGTTTTATCAAAACTTCTAGAAATTTCTTCAAAATCATTGGCATATACCTATTTACAGATCTCCTACAAGATTTTTCTAACTAACTAGCTAAGGTGATCATTACCTATTCTTTACCACCTTCTCCAATTTTTCTCACCTCTCCTTTCTCTTTAACTTTTTTCCAAGTGTCTTTTTTATCCTATTTCTCCTTCCGAGAGACCATCCAAATTATTTACACTTACCTACCCTCTCAAGGGGAATACCTACTCCATCCTTAATTCATCCTTAAATGCTTTGGTTATATTAAATTAGTGTTCCACGACGATGCGTCCCACCAAAAAATACCCACATTTCCTAGATGGGAACGTCTCAGAGACTTGGGGACTTGGTGGGGGATGTCCCCCCACCAGCCCACCACTAGCACCACCATCCCACCACCAGTTTCGATGTCTCCAAGATGCCATTAGGAGTTCAAGGATGTTGGGGTTTCCTCAAGACGTCTAGGGGACTCCTAGTTGTCTCCAAGATGTATAATTCTTATACTTATACATCTTTTTATAACTATTTTTCCAAGTACTATATATATTTCAGCACCCTACTGCCCCCCCCCGCCCGTCATCCCACTGATGTCCCCTCGTCGCCCCCAAACATAGACCCCATGTCCCCACATCCCCAAAATGTGTCCCTTGCCGCCCCCATCCCTGTCCCCAAAACCTCGTGGAATACTGTCTTAAATTCAAAATGAATTAATCAATCAATTGATTAAAAAAAATACTATTTAAAAAATCCCAATATATTATCTCCTCCAAATGTTTCCCTTCCTCATAGCCAATTCTTCTCATGCTTCACCATTATTTAACCTGAGTGAAAAGTGTCGTGCCAACTCTTTCACACTGTACAATATCGTCGAGTGTCATGCATGATGTACTTTGCAAACACTTGTTGCTCGAACATGTTGTGGGAGTTGTCATTTCCTCCTATTAATTGGCCACCTTAAACTTAATTATCAATGACATCGTAGCCTAAAGTGTTGTCATTGATTACCTTATTTTCCAAGACGTCGACTTATTTATTACCCTCCTTGTATATGTGGGTGAGCTTAAAATCTTCCAATCTGTTTAGGAGGTCTAGGCAGACTGTTAAGATTTTGTTCAATTTATAGTTAGTGGTTTTTCATTTGGCTATAGCATTAATGATTAGTTGGGAATCCTCTTTGATGGCCAAATTCATTATATTTTATTTGATGTCCATTTTTAAACCATATCAGAGGGCATACATTTTCGCGGTGTTGTTCATTCCATCTGGGAGGTGAATTTTTAGTTCCTTCAGTGTTTCCTCTCTACAATTCGTCAAAATGCACCCCACACCAGATGGACCTAGCTTTCCTCTCCAGACACCATCAAAATTTAGCTTTGCCCAACCTTCTTCTAGAGGTTTCCAAACTATTTGGGCTCTAGCAACTGCCTTAGCCTAAACATTGTAGACCCCATTAATGGGGGAATCATCATTAATTAAAATTAAATGATAATATTATTAATCTAATCTAATCTACTTTGAATTAATTAAATAAGTATATTGTTCAATTAATCTAGTTCATCACCAACTAACTAAATCAATAATTATTATAACTTAATGTCATATATAATTAAATGATCTTGTTATTTACTCACCTCAAGTTTCATCTCAAATCAAATTAAATAATCTTATCATCTAATTACCTTAATTTTCAATTCACATCTAATTAAATAATATTGTTATTTAATCACTTCAATTTCTCCTCACATGGATAATTAAATTAACCTATATTATCTCCACCATTTTTTTAAAAATGACCAAGTAAGTGTTTTTCTCTTCTATTTTTGGTGCAACTAATTATTTATTAATATTCCTATTTGTAGATAATTTTAATCCCATCCCTCCATCCTCAAAAAACGAAATTGACATCATTCACCTTCTCCCTAATCCATTCTCCACCATTGATCTTCCAAACAAATCCCCACCATTCATTCTTCCTCCCAGAAAGTTACAAATGAAGATGCAAGTGCCCAAAAATTGATCAACCATATTTAATAGGTATATGCTATAAATATTTTGAATTTATGTTTAAGTAACCACATACTTAATCCTTTGATAAAATTTACTTACAACAACATGAAATTTGATAAATTGTTTTATTCTATTATTTGGTTTCTTATTATTCTTAATTCAAGGTGAGTGTCGAGTATATAAAAGGATGTAGTTTTCTTTTGTATTGTTTTAATCTCAAATGTTATGTTTTCAATGTTAAAAGATTATTTATTATAAGGAAAATCATCATGAATTAAAGAAGCATCAACCTCATCATAAGAAAAAAAAGAAGTGTCACTATGATCATTATTAAACATATCATTAATAGATCATGAGCTACAAGTATGAGAGACAGGGCATTATGAACTAACAATATATGCAATGATCTTACGTGGAGTTGAACAACACATGTCGCTAGTGATAGAAGCAACCATTATAAATCTCATCACTAAGATAATCATCATAGCCAAGTTATCCAACTTATTTATTAATATATCAATCAATATGAGTAAATGTTCATTATCATCACATGTAAAGGAAATCTAAGAGTTGTGTATTGTAATGAGTTGTAGAATAATTATCATCATTATACTCATCATCATATATAAAAATAAAATAATACATTCAAAGAATATGAATCGATGACATAGGGACAATGATATAGGGGAGAGGGGCCCATAGTGGAGTGAGATCCAATAGTGGGGATAAAAGTAGTCCTCACTGGGCCTGATAGTGGAGCATCTTAGCAAAACACTTTTTATCCATAAAGTACACAAACTGACAAATCATGTGATGCCACATCGGCACCAATAAAACATGACTTAGTGCATCACTATCTGTCTCACTTTTTTTTTTAGCCTTTTTTAATACATTAACAAAAAGCATGTTGATGTGGTATCATATTTGATGATGTGACCCTAAAATTAAAATTTTTAAGCAGGTGAGTTGCCAAATAAACTGCTGTACAAAATTGGCACTGATTTGAAATTCCATGTAGGATTTTGAGAAACACAAAGTTAGGGTGCTCCACTATTGGCCCTTCTCCCCTATATAAAAAACATATCACCAAGAGGTATAAAAATTTCATGCATAGATGAGAGAGGTGTCACATCATCAATAACAATGACTAACGCATGATAGATGATCATCACTATAACAAGACCTAGGATTATTATGAAGCTGAAAGACAAATGATATAAGTGTATCTAATAGGAATGATATTTATGTTATTTTAGTGCATGATAGCCTACTTGTCCTCTATTTTATATCCTTCCTCTCTAAATTATTCTGCTTATTCTAGATTCCTCTAAAGATCTATATGAAAATTATAAATTCAACAACCACACTGCTACCATACAAACATGAACCTAAAAGAGACCAATAACCAAATGCACTAAGACCAATTGTCTATCAAAATTATTGATGATCAAAGAGAAAAAACTATCAAGAACAAACACTTCCAAGACAGTTCTAAAAATAATAGACAAGTTCTTAACATGATATTATCAAACACAACCAACTAGATATCACTCTAACATCCAAGGTAATCTATTGGCCTCTATATTGTACTTTTCTAGTTCACCATTGCACACCAACAAACATAATTTAGAATTTTATTTTTTCTCTATTAATAAATATTTAAATTTTTTTCTTAGGGGTTGCACTAGGGATGTTGTTGAAGAAAAATACAAGAGTCAAATACATAAATTAAAAATAGAATGAATATAGTATGAATTGGAGATTTCATAACGAAGACAAATACAAGAGTCAAACATAGAAATTAAAAATAAAACAAATACAAGATGAATCGAATATTTCAAAACATACGCATACATAAAATAAATTTTAAAATTGAAACCAACGAATAGAATACCTCTTTCTGTTGTTGTTTTGTTGTTGCTCTAATTTATTCTATGCACTCTTTTGTTGCTGCTATGTTTTAGGCTACACACTATTGATGGAGTGTAAAAAAAAGATAAAACAGAGATAAAAACAAATAAATGTACATCATTTTCCCTCCAAATTTATTTTAGAAGAATCTAATACTCGAGTTGATTGACAAATGGTAGATACAACTTCTAAATTGTAGGGGAAATCTCTAGCTCCACCTCATTTTTACCCCCTCAAATCTATAGCCCTAAAAGGTAGGAGCTGCTATTCTTTAGGAACATATTCCATTTAATCCTGTAGCAAAAAAATTTTGACATCATGAGACCTCTTGCTCCTTAAAAGGAGATCTTGAAGCCCCCCATGGGACCCCACCCTTATTCATGCAATCTTGCATGGAGTTGCATGCCTATTTTCTAGTTGGAATTTGTCATTCTAGATGGCTCATCTCTTGCGATATATATTGCACTCATTCCTTTAAAGCTATAAAAAAAGGAAATTTTCATAGTTTATTCTTCATCATAATTTGTGCAATTGTGTAATTTACAACTTGACTAGTATTCCTGAATTCTCACATGGTATCAGAGTTTAGGTGAGTTTGAGTGAAAAATTGTTTTATATTGCAGGGAGGAAACCATGGAGTCGGATGTAAATCTGTATATGCATGTATATCCCATCAATTTTGCATGTTCTATATTCATTTTATGTTTTAGTTCTTTTTTGAAATTGTTTGTGCTAATAAAAAACACTTCATGATAAAGTACTAAAAATAAGGGAAAATTTGGGCATTGTAATAAATCAAACTTTAAGAAAGTTCTACTTGAAAGTTTTGCTTTAAGCATCTAGTATAGGTTCTATTTAAGCTTCATAAATAAATAAACTTAGAATATTAAATTTTCTATTTGATAGCAGAGTTTCACACTGTTCCTAGACAACCAGTAGCTAACATGGGCCTGGTGCTTCTCTTTTTTTGGATTTATACCAAGTAGAGGGTGCCTATGCAGATATCTAGTTCAAAACACATATCTACATAATCAAATCTTCCTATCTCTAGGTGATCATTTTTTGTATTTAGAGACCGTGTACCTATATGTTCATCCAATTGAGCAATGCAAAATATGTACAACTGCAATTTTGAGCATTGAGAGTATCCCAGAGGTATTCGTGTAGTGGTTTCTATGACTGATATAATCTTGTTGCAATGTGGATTCATTTGCAGTTCTTCATCGACAATTGCAACTTTCATCTTTAGTTTGAATAAATGGTTAAGAGTTTTTCTCACTAGATTTTCTCCTTTCCTCTTTGTAATTGGGTTCCTGATCAAGCTTTATTGCTTGGGCCCATATCTTTCTATTCACCTAGCTACACTTAAAGGGGATGTTAGTGTAGAATATTCCTCTAGATAAGTTTGCTAGTTGTTAGGTTGTTAACATAATGATTGCTTGGTCGTGCAATCTTGCATGGAGCTACATGCCTATTTTCTAGTTGGCAGTTGTCATTCTAGATGGCTCATCTCCTGCTATATATATATATATATATTGTACTCATTCCTAAGCTATAAATAAGATAATTATTCATAGTTTATCCTTCATCTCAATTTATGTAATTGTGTAATTTGCAACTCAACTAGTATTCTTAAATTCTCACATACTTTCCATTACTTCATTTTTTACACCAAATGTTAAGACGGTGTCTTATTGTAAGAATGTCTTTAATTGGATATATTATACTTTTGTATTAAATTTGTATATATAGATTCTTCTTATTTACTATTTTATATTTTTATACAATCATCCTTGCTTAAAATTTGTGTTACTTTTATCTTAAGTTATTTTTACATTCCATGAGAGAAAGCATGCATGACATTGATCTAACCTAAGATTTAAATTTTTAAATTTCAAATTGTTGACTCTTCTTCTAGTCATTGGGAGTTGACTTGATACATGTCACTATGAGAATTTTTTATGTCTTGATATTTATAGAAATTCATTTGCATATTAGTTCACATCTTAGAGTAATCCAATTATCCTTCAAAATCCTAAATATCAAAGTGCATTTAATGGAAATTTTTTAACTTCGTGCACTAAATAGAAGAATACTTGCCTTAGAAATTGTATTGTAGATCACTTTCATCCTGCTTGTTGTCCACCAACACTTGTCAAGGTTGTAAACCTAGTCATTCCAAAGGTTGATTGAGGAGAATGTGAATTGTTACACTTTAGCAATCCAACTCATAAATTGCAATCACAAGCTCCCTATGTGAAACAAGTCAATGAAGAGCATACACATCCAGGAGCTCCCACTACATCAGTATTTCCAAATCTGAATATAGATCATGGCATACGAAGTCTATGAATCAACGCTCATACCAAGGTGTGGCTAATAATAGAACCATGTAGTAACAAAGAACAATCACAATGATCCACACATGCAACCAAAAACTTAATGCATACTCTCACACAACATAGGGTGAAAAATACCTCTCAAATGAGTATCTTCCAAGTAGATCAAGAGTGAGGAACGAGATTGCTCCTCTAGGATACACCAAGACACAATGACTCTCTCTAAGAACAATATCCTCTATAGATCCACCATGAATTCACATCCATATCTAAGTGAAGGGTCCTAAAAATTCTTGCTAAAACCTCCAAATATAAAATATCTCAATAAATTCCTCACCAAAGTCTTCAAGTATTCATGAGTACATGCAACGTAACTGACCAATTCATGTTAAGCTTCAAATGAAGCACCACACTCTCATGAAGCTCCCAAGAAAATGACCAATGCACTAAATACCAAGAGAACTATTCAAATGATTGTCAAATCTCTAACCATGAAATCAAGAACATATCATGACATCATGATATATTAGTATTATATCAATTGATACTCTAATCCACTAATTCAAATTGCATAAATAAATTGTTTGATCATACAATTTTCAAGAAAAAAGCTATTGGAAAATTATATTATACTTTGTTGCATTACTCCCTCTATTCTACACCTTCATTTTGCCTCTTCCAAAGTCAATCTCTTATCTTTTGCTAGTGAACTACTAGAAAAATTATTTTTCTTGTGTTGATCGACTATACATGGCCTTCCTCCTTGACAACCTACTGTTTAGTTGTGCAATCTTCTTGTTTAAACTGTGCATATTTTTAGGTAAAAAAAAAAAGGACGTTTTGGATCACACTCAGTGATCCATCATCAGAAAAATATACATAGTTTAAACCATAAGCTTGCACAACTAATTCATGAACTATGGAAAACTCATACTAGCCTACTATTTTCTCACCCCTCACACCCGTACTACACACACACTAATTTTTATGCCCTTCCTTTATGCTTGTCTTTCCTTGGAATAACTTATGCTACACCCCATCTCTGCACGCATTTTGGTTTTTATCCAACTACTTCTTGTTCCTTTCTCTGCACTAACTCTTCCCTCCTTTTCTAGGTTGTGCACTATCTCTTTTTCTTACTTTGGCTCTAGCTTTCCTTTCACCTCATGGAACTAACCTCTCTCCTTCCTATGACGATTCCTCTTCTCTTTTACTTGAAGCTTCCCCCTTTCAAGGCCTCCGTCTAATTTTTCTTTTTTTAATTATATTCCCTAATCTTTAACATAGCAGGTCGACCCCCTTTAATTCAAAAATATGCATGTTTTAATTTTTGAAGATGAGGTGCCTCTTCCTCTAATACATTCCCTTTTCTTTTTTCAATTATTTCACTATGAAATTTCTCTCCTATTTCCTTCTAAAGCTCTAGTGCCCTTGTTTTTTATTTATTTATTAATTTATCCCAGTGATGCGTTACTTTAGCTTGTAAGTTCTCAATCCCATTTTGTTTCTCTTGTTTCTCATAAAACCATCAACATCAATGGTACCTTTTCAGTGATCATGTAATAAATAAAACAATACAAGATGGAGTCTACACCACTTCAACTCGGAGGAAGTCAAAATCATATGCAAAGAACTCATCAAAATACATTATTTATATATTAAGAACATTAATAGTGTATGTCAGAATCGGCCATGTGGAAAAGATTGAATTCCGGCAAATTTGATTATGCAAAGTCTTCTCAAATTTGAGATATAACAAAACAAAATCCAAGCAAACCAAAACCAAAACAATCATCTTTTTTGGGTGATGTAGGATCACCAATTCGCCCATCACAAATCCCTTCCATTCATTCTACCTCCCAAAAAAACATAAATGGAGGTGCAAGTTCCCAAACATTAATCAACCATATTTAATAAGTATATGCTATAAATGTTTTGAAATATGTGTTTGAGTAACAACATCCTGAATCCTTTGATGAAATTTACTTGGAACAATGAAATTCGATAATTTTTTAATTTTATTATTTGAATTTTAGTTATGCTTAATCCAAGTTAAGCATTGAACTTATATAAGAGGATTTATTTTCTTTTGTATTGAATTAATCTTAAATTTGATGTTTATAGTGTTAAAAGATCATTTATTATAAAGAACATAATCATGAATTAAAGAAGCATCAACCTTGTCATAAGAAGATAAAGAAGTATCACTATGCTCATTATTGAATATGTCATTAATATATCATGATCTACTAGTATGAAAGATGGGTCATTATGAACTAACAATGTATGCAATGATCTTATGTGGAGTTGAACAACACATGTCGCTAGTGATAGAAGCAATCATTATAAATCTCATCACTAAGGTAGTCATCATAATCAAGTTATCCAACTTATTTATAAGTATATCACTAAGTATGAGTAAATGTTCATTATCATCATAGGTAGGGGAAAGAAAGAAATGTGTATTATAAGGATCAATTAAGAACTAACAATGTATGAAAGATGGTTCATTATGAACTAGCAATGTATGCAATGATCTTATGTGGAGTTGAACAACACATGTCGCTAGTGATAGAAGCAATCATTATAAATCTCATCACTAAGGTAGTCATCATAATCAAGTTATCCAACTTATTTATAAGTATATCACTAAGTATGAGTAAATGTTCATTATCATCATAGGTAGGGGAAAGAAAGAAATGTGTATTATAAGGAGAAGTAAAACAATGATCATTATTATACTCATTGTCGTGTATAAAACTAAGGTATTGATTTCAAGGAATATTAATCAATGACATAGGGGCAACGATATATGTGAGAAATATATCATCAAGAGGTATGACAATTTCATGAATAGATGAGAGAGTTATCACATCATGAATAGCCACCATGTACTAGATACATGACTAACACATGATAAGTCCTTGTTAGATAGATGATCATCACTATCACAAGACCTAGGATTATTATGAAGCTCATAGACAAATGGTATAAGTGTATCTAATAAGCATGAATGAGAACTAATCAACTCTACAAATGAAGGAAAAGATGAGGAATGATAAAACAAAACCTCCATTAAAGACTTATCCTTATAAATATGTGGACCATGATTAAGGTTGGAGAGATGATGTGTAGTGAGAGAACCTATCAAATTCTAAAATATATGCATGAATACCAACCAAGGAGAAAGACCTAAGATGAGCCATAAGGTCGAATATCCTAAGGAATGAGAGAGTGAGAAAAAGGATGTATATCATAGTTATGTAAATCCAAACTCTAATCAAAGGTATAAAAAGCATGAATAAATTCAAACTCTAGGAAATTTGGAAATGATTAATAAAAAAAGAATAACGTAAAATCTAAAATACTAAACAAATGTGAAGGTTTAGCCCTAAGGTTAAACCATATAAATATAAGAATGGAGGGCTTCACCAACATATAAATGAAAATAATCTTTTTCTTAAAACTAATTTAGGATAATTCAATAAGATGCATACACATCAACATAAATCAACCTAGATTAATTACTTTTAGTTGTGAGATTGATAATTGAACAATTACATGCTATTATAGGAAATTACATATGAATATGTTAGTGTACTTAGCTATAGGAATGATGAAGACTAATAATCTTGATGTACCAAATAAACTAGTTACCTTGAGTTTGAAAAGGAGTATTCTTTCTTTATATTCTACTTTGGAATCAAAATAAATTATCAACTTTGTTGTGGGTCAATCTTGTGGATCAAGATCAATTTCATGGCTTCAAATCTTTGTCATGACCCATTGATTTGATATGGGATATTGTGTTCTTACACTCTTTGATTAATTAGATTTTTGACTATATCCTAATTATTAAGGACTAGTAACATTTAAAAATACCCTGAGGAGGCTAGTAGATCACTACAATTTTTTTTCCTTAGGGAAACCCCCTAGAAAAAGTGGCTTTATGGTTGCGAGAAGAAGCAAGGACATCAATCTTTATAAATGCAAATGCTTTGGAATGATGATGTAGAATTAAGTTCTTTTAAGTGTTCCAATTAAAGTGTTCCTAGAATGCATCTTCTCTGCATATAATTGATGCAAATAATTACTAGATATGATAGGATGTGAAATTAATGTAATTTGAATCCTTTAAATACAAGTAGAGTCATAAATCACATAGAACATTTACCATATTGGGTTGAAAGGTGGGAAAGAAATGGGTAGGAGTAAAAAAATTCTAAATTCAAATTTTAAATATTTAGGGGTTAGACATTTGGGTGGGGAATCAATTTTATGCCTATAAGATTGATTTGAGACATGTAAACATTAAGATCTAGGAAAGAAATGAATATTTTAATGTGGTGGAAAATAATAGATATAATGAATGTTGAATATGTGGAAATATATACAACTATGGATAAAAAATACTCAAACATTAAAAAAAAAAAATTTAAAAAAAGTAAACAAAGACGAGTAATGACATGAGTGTGAGTCCAACTTTATAAAATAAAAAAATATACTCTTTGTTATTATACAAATACATTAAATCATTCCATAAAAATAAACCCAAAATAAAATTGAAATTGAAATAAATATACAACTTTCACCATTACAATAATATAAAAAAGCATTTAACTTATCCAAAAACGAAAGTGCCAAAATTCAAACAATTTTTAAACATAGACCAGTGCACATTAATATATCAAATTTAATCCCATCCACAAACCAGATGACTAATAATTTTAGCACACTTTAAAACTCAGATAAATAAATTTTTTAAACTATTTTAAATTTACCAAATTTAATCCCATTCAGAAGCCAGTGGCCAAAATGTTTATTTATCTTATAGAAAATAACATTTAAAAGATCCTACAAAGAAAATAATAGCCAAATGTTAAAACCCCAAACATCAATAAATTCTCTAGCAAGTTTAATAAGATTTTAGCTCATCCTTTGGCCAAGTATTGCCATGGAATTTCAAAATTGCATTTAACTTTATGCAAAAGAAAATCTGATTAAGAATTTAACCAAGTAGCAATGCTTTCAGATTGGGTTTGTTTATTTTTACTGTATATTCATTAAGACTAGAAGAAATTGAAAGAACCATAAACAACCATAGAAATCAGATCTGTACACCACAAACACAGATTTCTTTTCCAATTGTTGGAAGTAATTCAAAAAAAGAATGCTCTCTATATACAATTTTGAAATGCATGGTAAAATCCTGTGTCCCCTGTTCCAATCTGATTGCAAATTTACAATGGCATGACTGAATCTAAAAAGCATTCTGTGAAGATCAAATCCACCCTGGAGTTAGCTTGAAATTGTAATCAGCATCAGTGAAGAACATTTCCTGCCATGGATCCATCTGGTTGGAGAAACAAGAATGTAAATCATCAGAGAATGAATAATGGGTCTGATCTTTTTCAACCTCCATTTCCAATATGGGTTTAGAGATCTGAGGAAAAGCATGTTCCAGGGAGCTCTGTGCAGAGAGAATTTCATCTGGTGGGTTTTCTTGATTGCCATTGTCATTGTGAGGAAGATCAAAAGAAGTTGAAACCAGAGCTCCGTTCTTGGCTGAATCTGAATCCTCTCCAAATTCAAATGTCTCACCATCTTCGGATTCAACCCTAATAAAGACTTTACAACCGCAGAGGACAGAAATGTCAGTAGCTTTCTTGAAAAGACCGGCTTTTCTGTCATGAAAGGTCTTCTCTCTTTTGAGTTTGTCGGTTCTGTATGTGAGCTCCAGTTTTCTTTTTCCCATGATTGCTTCACCAAACACACTTACAATCTTAGGAAGCTCAGACAATTAAAATCACAGCAGATGGTGCTTTCCTTAGGTTTAAAGAAAATGTGTATTATCTATACGTGATCATCTTTCAATTTATAGCCGTTTTCCCGGTGTGATCTAGTCCAAATCACAAGAAAGTGTTTTCGCTTTTTGCTTTTTCTAGTTCTCATGATAAGGATGAAAAGCTTCTCAATCGAAAGGAATCCAATCATCCCATAGTTGTGGAGGTTTAACTTTGCTAAGATGGTGTCTTATTGTAATGGTGATAATTATATGTATTATACTTTTTGTTTTAAGTATTTATATTCAAACGTTTTTCTTATTTATTATTTTATATTTTCATATGATTGTTCTTGTTTAAAATTTGTGTTTTTTTTTTTTTAATCTTAGATCATTTTTGTATTGCATGAGAGAAATTATGCACGACATTGATCTAATCCAAGATTTAAATTCTTAAATTTTAAATTGTTGACTCCTCTTCTAGTCATTGGGAATTGACTTGATACATATCTGTGTGAGAATTTGTTATGTCTTGGTATTTATAGAAATTCATTCGCATATTAATTCCCATCTCGGAATAATCCAAATATCATTCAAAATCCTGAAACATCAAAATGGATTTAATGGAAACATTTTAACTTGGTACACTAATAGAACAATACTTGCCTTAGAATTTGTATTGCAAATCACTTTCATGCTTGCTTGTTGTCCATCAACATTTCTCAAGGTTGTAAAGCTAGCCATTCCAAAGGTTGATTGAAGAGAATGTGAATTGTTAAAATTAGCAATCCAACTCATAAGTTGCAATCACAAGCTCCCTATGTGAAACATGTCAATAAAGAACATACACATCCAACAATTCCCACTACATAGGTATTGAGAAATCTAAATATAGATCATGGCATACCGAGTCTATGAATCAACACTCATACCAAGGTGTGGCTAATAATCAGACCATGTAGTAATAAAGAACAATCACAATGATCCACACGCAACAAAAACCTACTGCATACTCTCATACAACATGTCATCATAACTCTCCCAAGTCCATTACAACAAACCATGTGAACATGAACTTCTAGGAAGTAACCATAGAACAAAGAGAGAAAACCTATCAATCATGTCACATAATATGTCCTTCTACCACACCTCAAAGTGCTAAGTTGTGTCAAGTAAGATCTCCCTCACAACCTGAAATGAAAAGCCTCAACAATACCAAATTGCTCAATCTCCAAAATCAAATAAAACATATGTATCTCATATAACTAACATGGATGTAAGCCTCTCTAACCAATAAAAAAAAAAGCTCAATCCATTCCCTAAACCAAAAATAAGCCCAATAACATCTCCTAAACTCCTCATGTCAATGGATGACATCATAAAAAAACTCATATGCACAAGGAAATAAACATGCCAAACACTCCTCAAATGAGCCCTTCAAAACTAATAAACATAGCACAAGATGCTCAAGATCCATATCCATGAGAAGACAAATAATAAAACATAGTACATCTAAAACTAGGGTGGAAAATACCTCTCAAATGATTATCAAGGTTGATGATGTCAACAAAGCCAAGAGCATGCACAATTAGCAAGGTTGCGGGGTCTACAAGTGAGTTGATGTAGAAGCTAGCAAGTCGCCTATGTGGCACTCTACGTGGATGTAGGTGGAGTGAGCTAGTCAAAGTGACAACCACTATATGCACAACTAGGAAAAGAGAATATCCAAGAGGTATGATAGTCGTTCTAAAAACCTATGCAACTAACTATCAAGGACACAATGACAGTTGAATGGTAGTAATATTACTATCATAGGATTCTATTGAGCAAAGAACACCAAGAATAGGACTATTCTTTGAATGGACTATCCAAAACTTGAGTCTAGTACATCGAGCTTTGACAAAATGAGGTTGGCTGATATACTTAGGTGTCAAGGATACCACAAGCTATGTAGGAGGTGTTATAAGTGCCAAGGAGTGTTATACGACCTACAATGATGTTGAGTATTGAATGTAAGGGAGTCAAGTGATGCTAAGGATGTTGAAGTGGATGTGACCTATTGGAGCATGTAAAGTACACCCCAATAGAGAAAACCTTCTACCATGCAATAGGAATCCTCAAATCATGCAAAAAAGAGCCTCAAACTAGAGAAAATATCTAGGAGTCTTAGGGGAAAGTGCTCTAATTTCAACAAATCGACAATGAATCTTAATTTCAAACAAATAGATATCCAATCTTAATATTTTAAGTGCTTCCAACCTCTAACAATAGGCTCAAAACTTGTTGGAATGTCCCAAAACACATGCAACTTACAAAAATCAGTGCAAATCAAGTACTAAAAAATCTACCAAAACCAAGCTTCAAGTATCCATTTTAAGCAAACTAAACCTTAGTGTAAGAAAATACATAACAACCTAATAAAATGAAATAAAAAAACCTATATCAACAATTTCTAGAAATCTGAACCAAAACTCTAAAACGTGAACAATAAATTTAGCTCTGTAGACAAAACCTCAAAAATCTAAAAATATAGTGGTTCTTGACTGTAATCTCTTGTTCAAAGTCTATAATTCTCTGCAAATCCATAATGTTTCTTTGGCAAATGACAGTAAAAGAACCGCGTGCGGATGCAAATGGGTAGATGACTTCTTGATCCAACAATTCTAACATTACAAGTACAGTTTGTGTGCCTCTAAAATGGATTGCATATAGAGGTCCGTTTTATAAGTGGTGAATCTAGTAGCAATAAGATTGTGTGCTCTGCTTCTCACTGGTCTACATTAGGATCTGGATGAATCAGAACTGCAACAACTTTTCCATTTCCTTTTGTTCTTTGCTAGCACACATATTACAAAGAAGATTCTACTCTACTACTTTCTTCTTTCTGATCTCTCAAAAGAAGCAAAGAAGAATTTCTACTTGCATTGATGAGTTCCTTGGTTTGGTTGGCTCTTGCCAAAGAAAGATTGGACTTTCATTTTTACAATGTAAAGGTGAAGTTCTCTCCATCCTTTACTGACTAGTATGTGTATTCTCTCCTCTGAAGATTGCATCCATCTCATACATGTATGAGCTGCTAAAACTATACTACAAGCATCAAATGGAACAACATATATTTCCTCAATATTATGTCAATCAAATCCTTACTTCACCCACCCTGATGAGTACCAGATAGTTACATCTCCCAACCCAAGCTTCTTTACAAATCCTTGTGAAATCAGATTTGCTTATGAACATAAATTGAAGAAATCATCAACCTTTGTCCTCTTATTATGAATTTTAAATAAAATATTTTAGTCAATTCACCTTTGCCTTGGTCCTCTTTGCTAATTTAACATACAGGGCAACATAGTGTTATGCTTATTGGAGCTGCCTCTAAAATCTTTCCCTTCTACTAAGGTGGTCATGGCCTTCCCTTTGGTACTGTTGTTTGGGGCCAATGTCCAAAGTTTGTGATTGGTATGCCTGCAATGATTCTTAGCATCTTTATCCTTGCAAATAACTGTGCGGGTTCTCCTACCATTTTATGTATCTTTTTTCCCCTTAGGCTGGATGTGCCTTGCTGATTAAAAGTCTCTTCCTATGAACTTGACCACCATGGTTTCGTTTTGTGTGTCCAACATAAATTTTATTAATTGCTTCCTAAATTTGGTAATGCATTCTTGCACGCCTTGTCCTTATTTTTGCCTATAATCATGAATTTCTTAAACTCCGCCTACCTTATTAACTGGTCGCAATTTCTCCAAACCAAATAATGGGCATAGTATGTTTGCCAGATGCAAAAGAAGTCCACCATTATTCACATTCTCGGACTCTCAATATTCAAGGCGTGATAGTTGTAGCTAGCGTAACTGCCACATGTCTAATTTAATGGTTGGAACAGTGTATTCCTTAAGAAAATTATAAAACATCAAGTTGGATCCATCTTAGTTAGAAATTGTGACTTATAAGGAAAACATTTAATTACCAGCTCATGGTTGGCATGTTCGCTAAATGAATATCTTTCTTCAGTTCTGTGCAGGTGATCCATTTCATGCTATGGCCTTATTTCCAGTCTCGATGTATGGATTCTACAAGAATAAGCATGTTATGAGAAGTTCAAATGACTCCGTTCTGACAGACTACACAAGATCTAGAAATACAACCCTTTATTTCAAAAGTCTGTTTAGGTTATCTTTTGCATGTTGATGTCATTCAGCTGGTTATATTTTGAAATAAGATGATTCTTAGAACTACATGCAAATTAATAATTATATGTAGAGCCCACTATCAATATGAATAGGAAATAGAAATGCTGATAAATGTACTTCAATTCACAAGAATCATATTTCAAATGTGGCTTTGATTATAAAAGTACTACTTTTTTTAATGATAAAAAACCATAGGAATTTTCTAGTCATTCATTCTTTCTTTTTTATATTAAGGAAAAATAAATGTAGTATGCTGACTAGGAAAATTCCACTAAACAAGGGAAGAAAAATTTATGCTACATAGGTTGTGACTGATCTTATTAGTTTCCATCATAAGTCAGATTCTTCGTATTCATTTCCAAAAAACCATTTTCTTTGATGGGCACTAACTTTGGCTAAGACTAGGCCTCCACATTTAGCTCTTTATAAACGTGATTAGTTTACCAGTTCTGTAAGAAAACCAGACCAATTTCCTTTACAAAATCACTTGAGATTAGACGGACCATAATGTTGATATGACTAGTAGCAGGTCTTCTAAAACACCAATAAGAGCAAATCCCACTTTCTTCTGACAACTGCAAGCCTTGATGAAGAGCTAGTGAAGAAAAACATTCTTTGAGACATTTATTTCTTTTTGAAAATTCTAGTTTCCAACCTTGCGCAGGGTTGGTTAAATTGCTTTGTCTGCTCCTGCTGTAATGGAGTTGCCCACAGTAGAATCATCAGAGAAGAAGGAAGTCATGATATTTGGGAGCTGTGCATTCTTAAATATTTTCTGGTAGACTATGAACTGCTCTAAATCAAATTTCTTTGCAATACTTGTCATAATTTGATATGCTAAGTATACACCTCATTAACCTCCTAAATAGGGATTGGGGTGGGATGGCTTAAGCATTCATCAAGAGGTGTGTTGTGGGTTTATTACTATTTCCTTAGATGCCTTTCCTTTGAGTGTAAGATCAAATTTTCAATAGACCATAATATTATTATGACTAGGAGAAAGTCTTATAAAATATTTATAGAGAAGGCCCCATTTTCTTGTGACAGCTGCAAGCCTTAATGAAGAGCTAGCAACCAGAAATATTAGTTGAGTAATGTCAATTCTTTTGAATAATTTTAATTTCCAACCTTGAAAAAGATTGGTAACATTGGGATTGCCCATGGCAGAATCATGAAAGAATAGGTAAGGTCTCAAATTTTGGGAGCCTTGTATTCATAAATATCTTCTAGTGAGCAGCTCTAAATCAAACTGATTTTCTTTTCATGATCCGGTATGGTCTGTATATACTAGAAAATGAGCTTATTAGCATCTTATTTTGTCAAGTCTTACGGGCAAATTAACCTCCCAAATAAGTATTGCAGTGGGCCGGCTTAAGCACTTGTTAAGAAGTGTGTTGTGGGTTGTTTCTATTCCTTAGATTCCTTTCCCCTTGGTGCAAGAACAAATTTTTCAATAGACAATAATGTCATTATGACTAGGAGCAACCCATTTTCTTGTGACAATTGCAAACCTCAATGAAGGCTAGTAAGCAGAAATCTTATCGGAGACATTGTCGATTCTTTTTTAGAATTACAATTTCCAACATTAAGCAGGTTTGGTAAACTTACTTCCTCTTGTGCCTACATTACTGAGGTTGCTCACAGCAGAATCATCAAAGAAAAGGTAAGGTCTTAAGATTTTGGAGCTTTGTATTCTTAGTATTTTCTACTTAGTTTGAACATCAGATCAAATCCCACTATTTATTATGATCTGATATAGTTTGTATACACCTGAAAACAACCTTCTAATATCTTGTTCTTAACACTTTTTGTGGCTATAATCTCCCAAATAGGGATCGATGGGCAGTCTTATATTTTTTTCTCCTTTTGCCCAACATTTGTCTCTGTCTCTTCATTTTGCAATCATTTTGGCCTTTTGGTCCCCTTCTTACCTCCTCCATTTAATTTGTCTTCACCTTTCTGATCTTTTCTTGTCTGCACAACATCATTGTCCCGGATGCTAATGATCTGCTTGTCCCCTTAGTTGGCCAACAACACTGGCTGGACTAATGATCTGTCTATTTTGGACTTTCATTTTTAGGGTTTGAACCCCTATAAATAGGTTTCTTTTCCCATTTCCAAAGTTAGAAATGAACAATCTTCTCCTGTCACATATGCATATACCCTTTGGGATTTTTTGAGGACAAGGGGAAGGAGTAATTTACTAAGGGAAAACAAGTTACATACAAGAACCGTTGAAGATTCAAGGATAGGAGATTCGCCTCTAGTGTATACCAAGTCTCTAGAGTTCCGAGCTGCGGTCTACAAGGGTTTCTTTTGTACACCTCAACATCACCTACAACTATCTCTTCACAAGTGCTTAATCCAAGGAGGTTGATGTGCCTACAAGTTGATTCCAGGTAAGCATCTCTCTATTCCACCCATTTCATTTATACAGGTCAGATTTTTCATAAATGCTTGTTATTTTATTATTGCATGTTATTTATTTTATTGCCATACTGTCCTAGTTTAGCCCCTGGATTAACCATCTCTTAACTTATTGCCTTACATTTACACCCTAGCTTACTTGTCAGCTTTGGTATCCTATATGGGAAACATAACATTTTACCTTGTTGACCAATACATTCTGACAATGGTTTCCTCTATAGATTGTCACTGTTATGTGCCCACTAAGATATGTCCACTACCTTTCCCTGTGTAGAGGTTAATATTATCAAAAACCTTCATCTTAAGAATATACATGGTCTACCTTCAAACACAAGCTGGCTTTTACAATGGAACAAAAGGCATTCATGACCAATCTTTTTATGGGGTTCCAAATCCAACACAAGTTCCATCCTATTATTTTTAATGACTTTTAGATTGCATCTAGTCCAAATTATCCAGCAAGAAGGAATGTGTGACATCTTCTCTTGAATAATTTTGCATGAGCATGTTCAACCGCAGCCTGAAATGTAGCTGTCTTCTAGGAAGCTGATTAACGACTGCTATATCTACACTAATACTAGTTTTCATCCAAATTTTCTTAACCTTCTTATCTTTAAGGAGACTTTGATTAAGAAGCTCTTCTCATTCATGCAGCCCCACAAAAATTATTTTCAGTGTATTGTCCCTAATCAGTGCACACACATACATACTGGTTAAGTTTTCTATACTTTCGAATAGCCAATAGTAAACCAAATATATTTTTAAAATCTTGTAAATCTTTGCCTTAAAGGCATTGATAGGCCAACTCAACCTTGACAATTGTACTATCTTTGTTCCAGGCCACCAGATCAGGTACCTTTAAAAAAGTCACATGTAGGAGTTTTCTTTTGATCAAAGAACTTATATTAGTGAGGGACTTTTTTTCGATGTTTGTTATAAAAGAAATACTATTACTAAGGGGCTTGCTTAGGATAATTTGTCATGTAACACATTCCTTGTACTTTCATACATAGATGGAAACAACAGGCATTTTATTAATGTGGTTGGCATGCAATTACTGAGACATTAACTGGGTAAAGATGCATAAATATTCCTCTTGAACATTCATAGTGAGGACTGGATTACAGCCATCATCAAGTCTATCATGTCAATCGTCAGTATTATTCGATGTTCATCATTGGCATTCTATTGTAACTGAAGCTAACTAATTCATGTTTATATTCAACTCTTCCATATCCCACCCACCTTGTGTAAATAATGTAGAGAAGCAAACAAAGATCCCTCCAAGGAAAGTTAAATACAAACACAATCTATTGGGAGATACACATGCCACAATTTTAAAATTGGGTCACCAATGCTCTCTCCAAAGAAATATAAATGAAATTTCCACTAACAAAGTTTACAATATTTGAAAGGAAATCAACATTCCTTCAAAACAATTGGTAAAAGAGTGTATTAGCTGAAAGTGTTTATACAGCATCCTATTGCAATGCATTGTAAGATTCATGCACATTATAATATTATAATAAAAGCTAATTCATCATTAGCTTGATAATGGAGCTTGTTTGTAGGCTTGAGTTTATAATGGTGTGTTATAAAGGGCAAGTTCAACAAGTTTCCTATATTTTGGCCAAGGATAGATTGTTTGAACTTTGAACTCACAATTTGTTATGCCCCTAGTTATTATCTTTTCATCATAGGTAATGTATGGTTATGGAGTAGCCAACCTATTGGTGTAATCATATATTGCACCTTATACTTAGGTTTACTTAGGTAATTTATTTTATTTACATAAGTAAACTAGGAAATAATAAGCACATTGTCAAACCCCTTGATTGATGGAAGTCTTGTGTCATCACTACCTCATTCACTCCATGATTGATGGTAGTTAAGTGCCACCACTACCTCATCAAGCTAACTTCCCTTGGCACTAGTACCCCTATATATTGAGTCAGTCCACTAGATCACTGTGGCTAACTCAACTCCTCTATGATACTTGTCACCCTAACTTGTGCATTCTAAACTCTATATATTGTTGTCATTTCTTTTTACTTGTATCATGAATGTAAATATTGAGATTTATCATTATCCTTCTATATGCAATTGAATTCATGTAATATTTTCCTTTTGTATGCAATTGAATTCATGTAATGTTGTTCTTGTTCCTAAGGTAGATTTAATTGTTGCAAGCTAATTCTTCATTAAATCTTACCTGATATCAAAACAAGGTAGTTTGCATGTCATTTAATTCAAATTGAACTTGTTTTAGTTATCTTGCATCTAGGGTTTATAGTCTTGCAAATTGAGTGATTTTAGATCACCTATTATAAAAGGCCTCCAAGAAAGAAAACAAGCCATCACATTAAATTTAGAAGGTCCAAAATAAAACAAGCCATAACATTAAATTTAGAAGGTCCAAAGTAGCTAGGTTAGGTTTTTGTGTCATCTCCATCAGACATCATGAAGTAAACTTATTTTGGATTCACTTGTAAGGTTTAGTTTTGCATTTTGCAAGTTGCAAGCTTTTCAAAACATCTTTGAACAAAAAAAACCTTACCATTGCATTTGGAGTGGCCCAAAAGCTACAAATCAGTTGTCTATTTGCGAATTTTCATCACCAATAAAACAAATTGTCCCCAAGTATTCAACCTGGGGTTGTAACATATGACTCCATACATGCTCTGCACAACTCTATATCATCTTTGTGCAAACAAATCAAGGTTGTCATGATTCTCTATCCACATGTGTGAACGTATTGTGCTTTGTACATGGGAAAATTATTAAGTTAACAAAATAAATCAGCTTCCTATTCAGATTTGTCCCTGTTGTACAATCAATAGTACCTAGCCGACTGTGCTTTGTGTTTCATGCCCCTTAATACAGCTGGCCATCTTCTATTGAGAACTTGTACAAAACACAAAGCATTGTACTTGTAATGTCCCCTTCTCATCAGTGATATGTTATGACACTCATCAGCCTATTCCGGAAGCTCGTAGGCTCGCTTGAGGTAAAATTAGGGTTTCCAAGTTCAGAGGTTCTTTGGCATTTCAGAGAGTTTACTATTTATAGTAAATTCTAATTTTTGGCAGTATGAAGTTGTGTGCTTTCAGTACATCATTCTCAGTTGGAGCAATTATTTGCAATTCATGTCTTACTTCTTAAGGTTTTTTTATGATGAATAAAGGCATTAAGGTTATAATTTGTAGTTGACCCCTTGGCCTAGGAGAACAACTTAAGTTGTGTTTAAAAGAGGGACTTGGAAGGGGCACGCCCTCATAAAGGTGATTTAATTATTAATAAAGATAAAAGCCTTGAGAAATCAAGTGGACGCCTTTTTGAAGAGTTATTATTTAAAAATAAAGTTTTTATGTTGCCTTGTAAAGTGGACGCCTTTTGTGAAGTTGGAAGGTTTCTAGAAATTTGAAGAGTCTCATGTGACTTTTGGCGTCCTTTCTTGAGGAATTGAAGAGTCTTCTACTCTTCTATAAAATGAATGCTTTCTTCCAGCATTGGTATCCATTTATGCTTTCATATTGTTATGTTGTCGAAATGACAAGTGATATTTTGCTTCGAGGATGCTACCTCCTAGCCATTAACCAATTTCATGTTTGAAATACAACATCTAGTTGGACTTTGCTGCTTCTCATCCAGACTAGCAGATTTGTGCTCAACAGTTGAAGTTTTGATGAAATTTCCAGATTTTTGAGTTGCTGATTCACATACAGCTGAAAGTGAAAATTGAATGCAGCTCCTTGAATAAATTTATTTTGGTTCTGGGCATAGTTGCTAAGCAATTGCTGATCCTAGGCGACCCTCCTTGCAAAGTATGGGAATTTATTTTGAAGATTCTGATTTTTGGTGACCAAATCGTCCCTCAAGAAGGTCGTACCATTCATGGTGCATTGGGAAGCGTGTAATAAATAAATTCTGTCTTTTTGTTGCTGTTTCTTCATCTGATTTTGGACGCCTATCTTCCTGCAGCACTTTGGCTTTGGTTTCAAGCAAAACGTAGGTAATCTAATGTGGTTATGAGCATTTTATTGATTTCCCAGTTTGCTGATAAGAAATTCCAGAACTCAGAT
>VDFB02282076.1:0-81469 GCA_007258455.2 Sequoia sempervirens | reverse complement strand
ATACATAAATATATATACATACATACATACATATATACACACATAAATATATACACACACACACATATATATGTATATACACAGACATATATATACATTATTTGAATTTCTCTCAAGACATTGTATGCAAAAGGTTGTACTGTTTATTATAAACAATATTATTTCACTAATTGTTAGCATCTTCTGGCTACTCTATTTTTGAGGTGTTGTAGAGAAAAGATTATATTGTGTGTGAGAATGACTATTATTTGGTAAATAAGGTTCGCACTTTGTGTCTATGGTTTTGCATGTATTTGCTAGTAGTCATTTTTTTTGTGTTCCATGGCTTTCTCCATTTCAGGTGGTCTCACAACTAAAGATATACTACTTTCTAAATATACTAGTTTATGAATATTTGTAATCGAAAGCTTTTAGCAAATTGAAACAATATAGTTGTGTGAACAACACTTTCTAAATATAAAAATATGATTGTTTGTAATCGAAAGCTTTTAGCAAATTGAAACAATACAGTTGTGTGAACAACACTTTCTGGAAAATAAAACAATCTAGCAAGCACATTCACAAAAAATTCATAGCTGATGAATGCACTTGAACCTTCACACAAGCTTGCCCTCTTCACTCATAGCCACCTTGAAGAACAATATAAATGTAGACAATGACGCCTAACAATGCATTTTTTCAAAATTACACACCCGTGCATGCAACATAGAATATCTTGATAGAGTTCTATGTACATATATATGTGTATCATGTATTTGTGTATCTAAGTATCTATGTTTGGGGATTGATGTAATACTTTCCAAGTTTTTTTTGCTACTACTTTGCAATCTCTAATTTTACTACCATGTTGGATATGGATGCAATATGGTACTTGGCTATAATGTTTGTTATGTATGCCATGGAGCTCATTCAAGAAACAACCGCTCAAGAATACTTTATTAAGAATATGCGAAACTGCTCTAGTAGTTTGGTGAGTTTTAAATGCAAACTATTATTGGAATCATTGCTAATCATATAGGAGACCTCTGAAAGATTGTTTCATTTACGGTGTACAATGTGTGGCATGCTAATCTAAATAGCAGGTGGTAGATACATTATAATTCTAGCCAACATATTTTTTCAACATCCCATACATACACTCAGTGATTTTCAGCAAGGCATTCTTTAGTGTCATTTTGTTGCTATAGCTGATATGAGAGCCATGACTGATGAGGGTAAGCTTCTGTGAGGATGCACGCTGAATTAAGGTCTGTGTAGCTTATGCGAAGGTGGTTGCAAGCTATTTTTTGCTTTTTGAGTGGACAGATGGATGCAAATGTAAAGGAAAGTGTCACCTCTAACAATATTTTTCCCATTTTTCTTCAGAAAACTTAGCGAGAAGATGTGTCTTTTAACCAACTAGGAAGAGCTCCATGTCGAAGGAACCCTTCGTGAGCATGCTTGATTTTTGGTTCATGCACTATAGCACGCTAAATTGCTTGATTTTCCACAATGTACTATTCATTGTTTCAAATATCTTGCCTCATCTATCATTTTGTTTTTGTCTACATTACTCTACATGGATTTGATAATGTTATTTTTGCTAGGTTTCATATATATGTATGTGTGTGTGTGTGTGTGTGTGTATATATGCATGTATATATTTGTGTGTATATACATATGTACATAACCTCAACAATTCGATCTCATTGCACACACACCCATGAAATGCAAATGGGCAAACGGGTTATAGCCTGGTCAAAATCTCCACCTTACCCATAGGGCTAGGCTAGTGGGCTTGGGAATGCGTTACCATGTAAAAGGTGGCAGGTGTTTGTCATGATGATACAAGAGTCTGGCCAAATGATAGAAGAGTAGAGGAGGCCAATGAAATGTCATTAGCAATGATTGTTGTATGGTTTTTGTGTAGTGGTGATGGTGCAAGCAACATCTATTTTAATGTACATATATATGTGTATACATATATCCACATATATATATGTGTGTATATATATACCCACATATATATGTCACCGCTACATGGATATCATAAATTAGCGAGAAGGGCATACTGCTGTGAAGGTGCAACTATGCTAATTAGTAGTGGAATTTCTATGAAGCTAGTACTCTATGTTAGATTGCATTGACCATTGTTCATAATTGATCTCTTCCTTAAACTATATCATTCCATAAAGGACACAAGGAAAATAGAGTGGTTGCATAGGAGGCTAGTGAAATGTCATCAGCATTGATTATTGTATGTTGTTCATGTTGTGGAGAGCATGCAAGTAACATCTATTTTAAAGTCCTCAAGGAAGAAAACGAATGTGTGTGTAGCTATCGATAACATATTTTTTGGTCTCATTCTCCAGGTCTATGTGCTCCATGTTTTGGCTATGTTTGTAGGCTTGGGGGAAGAATGCATACTGGAGATAGCCAGCAAGTAGAGGTCTATTTGAAACAAGCGAGAGAAGTTGCATGCTAGTAATAACATTTTGTACATTGTTTCATTTCTGTTATACGGTTCTTGGAACCCTATATTGCCTAATCTGTAATAAGGCACTGTCAATTTCTTCAAATTTTGATAAGTTGAACAAACAAGTATTTTTTTTCAGTGTGCTTGTCATTGTTAACTTTTAGCAGCTTGTTGTTGAGAACCCTACATTGTATGAATTTTTTGATAGGGTTTTGTTGATGCATAAGTAAATATCAAGTCTAGTTTATTTTCCTGAATCTTTGTGGGTTTTTGTTTATGACTTCCATTTGGTGGCTATGTTTCGAATCCAATATAATTTCCCATGTTATGTAGTATTTTTTCATTGCTCTTCTATATCTTGGGGTATATTGTCTCATCCTCAAAAGAGGTGTTGTTGACAAGTCTTTCAATTCTCCTCAAGCTGCTATATTTACTTCCTTTTTTTTATGTTTATAGCTGTAATGGAATAAAACAGTTAATCCTATACACTTTGTGTTAGATTCCATTGGGCATTCTTGATTATTGTTCACTTGATTTAGCTATATGGTTTAATTCTCAATAATTTTTGTTTGAGAAGACTCTATTCTCTCAATATTTAATGGAATTCCATTTAGACAATAGTATATTTTTGAATGGGTTTGTTACCATCAATTTTCAATGGATTTTGCTTTAACGTCTAGGTGTTTTATGGCTGCAGATTTCTAGTAGTTTTGATCGGAAACAATATTCATTAGATACCATGTTCCTTTTCTATCTGTGGTGCATCTACATTAATTAATGAAGCACCTAAAATCTAAAAATGACTATAAACCTCAAACATGGGTTAGTTATATGCAAACTTATCAAAATGCTCCTATGAAATAACATGTGAATGCTTCAAAATGCAACAAATAACAAGAGGAATCTAAAGACATTATGAAAGCATAACATGTACCTATTCCATATTGTATTGGTGTCAAATGTGCAAATTACCCTTTCCCAATCCTTCCTAAAACTCACAAGATGCAATGCAATATGATGAAGAGAAAAATTAGTTCTAAATTTAAGAGAGTAACTTTGCATGAAGATGTAGATCAAGTTGTGGAGATGAAATGCTAAGATTGTGGAGGATTTGCTGAAGAATAAGCCCTCTATTTATGAAATTTCAAATGCTAAGAGTGCTCAAAAGGGACCAATGTGGGATAAAGATTGGACCAATGAGATGAGGCCACTTGTCACATTATGATAGGTTGAGGAATGTGCAAGTTTTGGCCAATGTGCCCAAGAGGGGGAGATTCAAATTTGAATTTCAGAGTTAAATTTTGAGTTTGACTTGCAAGGGACATGTAAGAGCTCATAAATGCTTTGTTGGATGTACATGTCCACTTGTTTTTGAATTCAAATTTGAGGGAATATTCCTCAAAGATGCCATGTTGACAGAAAATGCTGATTTTATAAATGAATTAGAATGATTTATTGGTGCAAGTGGGAAAAGCTAGAGGATGTGATGGGTGGTTAGGTTAGGTTAATTAGGATTAGATTAACTTAGATGATGATTAGGTTATTTTGAACCATTTGACTTAAATATTTTTATTTATTTAAATCAAAAGGGATGGAAAGTGATTTTTGAGATTTAATTAAATAAAGTCTTGATTTATTTAATCAAAGAGGGAATGATAGGCTTAAATTAAATAAAGTTAATTTATTCAATTTAAGTGGATAATCCTTAGAGATTAAATGAACCTGATTTTCCTGATGAATGGATTTAATGAACTTGATTAATTTTATGAGCGGATGAATGTGAACTCGGTTTCCTTGATGAATGGACCTAATTAAATGCATGATGCTAATTTTGCATGTTTACATTTTTCTCCTCTTTGAAGCAATGTACTTTCTGCATTCGTTCAAAGAATAAACTTGCTGCAATCAAAATTCAAAACTTTTATATTTTTTTCAGTTGCTTCAGTGGAAAGAAGTACACTAGTACATTTCCCCCTTGAGAGATCGAGCGAAAATATTCTATTTGAGGGTTGATCTCGCAATAAAGAGGTTCAAAATGGATGGTTATGGATGATGCAAATGAGATTATTTTAAGATGCTTAGAATAACAAATCTATATTATCTTAAACAACTTAAATGATGATATGATGTGAGCTGGATGATTTTATGAGATGCTTAGACTAACAGATATATATTACGAGGATGAACATGCATGTGAGATGATATGTTGAATGCTAATGATTTGTGGATGTAGGATGGATGCACTGGTGATGATGATTAACTATTCATGATGTGATGTTAGTGAGGAAAAGAAGACATTAGATGATGACAAGAGGATCCAACCAACCAACTTTATGAGATATGATGATGAGAAATGATGATGATAGATGGATGATTTTCTTATCAAGGATTGGGATTTTAAAAGGGTCACTTACCTTATGTTTGATAACATGCATAAGTACAATGCATCAAGGTATTAAGGACCAGGATGGCATGGTACTTAGTGTGATGGACTTTGACTCGACAAATAGGTAGGAGTATTCTTGTTCACACCTGATATATGGAAACCTTGCTAGGATGCACTTTAGAAGTTTCCAACATCTCGGACCAAAACACGGAAAGGTATACCCAATCAATGCAATAGTCAACAAGCTGTCCAAAACATCCTCTATACATATCTAACAGAGAAAGTATTTGCCACGGTTATTTTACAAGAATGTCCAACAAGCATAGTAGGAAAAAGGATAATGATCGTTGCCCCATTCCTATCTCTCTAAATCCTTCGTTCGGATATCATCGAGAGGTCCTTGGAATGAGTGCAATACGATAAATCAAAAGAAAAGATCAAGTACGCAAAAAGCCAATGTTCTTCATACCTTCAGCCAAAGGGATTTGTTTTGATACGATAAGAATCCAAGTGATATCAAAAATGATGCCCATTGTCGGAATGATATATCCTAGGACATGCATTGTATAGGATGATGATGGTTTGATAAGTTGTTTGATAGGCTTTTGATATAAGGTTGATTGACATGTCTAAAAATGATCAAGAGTTTGATTTTGTGTTTAACAGTTTGTTTCTTCAATTTTGATTTTGTGTTTGAAGTTTACTTCTATTGATTGTTGTGGTTGTTTCTATTTGTTTTGTTAAAGGATGAAGGTAATAATCAATTTAATATAGATAATTGATTATTTCAAGTGAAAGCGAGATGAGACAGATGGATTTTTTCAAATATTTGGATGTTTTTAATGTTTTTGGAATGTTTTGAGGCTATTTTTTTGGTCTTTTTGGATTTTTCAAATGTTTCGATTTTCCAAAATTTCAAATGTTTTTGGATTTTTTTTTTAATGTTTTTGTTTTTGTGTCTCGGGGGTTGATCAAAGATTAGCCTTGCCTACGTTTGAGCTCAGAGACGATGTAGTTTGGATTCCATGTTTTTGATATTTTTCTAATTTTGACTTGCTTTTAGATTTTTGGTGTTTTGGATGTTTTTTTGGATTTTTTGATGTTATGGATGTTTTCAGATTTTTTGCATGATTTTGACGATTTGGATATGGACATGTGTGATGATATCAGTTCTCTATTTGGGATTTTGTTGAATGCCAAGCTAAGGTTGATTGATCGAATCAATGGATTGGTGATGAAGATAACATTGATGAGGATACAAAACAATGCAAGGATTTGATTGATCGGGATTGATGATGATAACATTGTTGAGGATGCACAACAATGCAAAGATTGATTGATCATGATTGATGATGATAACATTATTGAGGATGCACAAAAATGCAAGGATAGTGTTAAGCAATGCAATGATTGGGAAGAATATCCCAAGACTATGGATTGATTGGATTTGATTGATCAGGATTAATGATTCTTGGTTTGGAAAAAAAGATGTTTGGATGATTTGATGTGATGTTTGAAGTGCAACTTAGATGCAACTAATAGTGATTACTTGGATTGATGTTTGATGAAAGATGAAGACTGATAAGGAATGTCTTTTGTCAAAATATGCCATGGGCTAGTGACTTGGATTTTTTCTCACAAGTGGTGGACCAATTTTATTTCACATTTTCCAATGTTCAGATCACCCCATAAGTTGGAGGATATAGATCAAGATTTATTCCTGAAGTGAGATGTAATTATCTGCCCCCAGTGTTTAGCAATGTATGGAATTTCATGAATGGATGCATGTATGGTAAGCATGCAAAGGATGCCAAGGATTATCTTGCGATAAGATAAGGTGTTTAGATAAAGAATGCTGATTTGGATAATGCTTCATGGCTCAAATAATGTTGAATAGGATAGCAACAATGAAAATGAACCATGTCAAGATGTTTACCATAAGCAAATTTAAAGTGTTCACCGAAGTTCATCAAGATCAAGATAACTCGAATGATGGATGTAGATGGATGAAAATGGATTGGATAAATGGTTTGTGGATGAGTGGATTTATTATAGCTGAGATGGATGGAATGATGGATTTATTATGGATGGGATGAGGTGTGTTCCCTTGAAGTGGCGCACGTAGATGCTCGATTCTACACATGACACCTATTTGCTAGGTTTTCATCATGGTCTTGCCCAAAGCTCCACTGTAGTGGTTTTCACTAGAGGACAATTTTTTTCTCTTTACTATTTTCAATCCTTATTCTGATTTTTTTGGATTTTCATTTTTTTTTAATTTTTTGTATTTTTCTAAAAGATTTTAAGCTCATGCTAAATCACAAGATGTTGCTAATGTAGATGCCCTTGTCATAATGTGCCATTGATATCCTGCTTGAAGGAGCTGCTTTGCTAAGATAGATGCACTTGAATGCAACTTTTGGGATTCTTGATCTACTTTGTTGATACTGAAGTTAAATTTTTCTTTGTGTGCACATCGCAATAGAGTTCCTTTGGAATCCTTATAATGAAGGGTCATTGCCAATACATGGTCAATGTGAGAGTTGGATATCATGTGTGGAGGCATGGATGGAGTGTGTTTAGGGAAAAAAGATGGATTGGTTGATAGTTTGGAACCCTTGACTCTCCAAACTTGGGAAGATGAGCAATGATGGGTGGATACGAAAGTGTGCATGGAATTAGGACCAACTGCTTGATACACTTTGTACATCACTTGACAAGCCTCATTTTTCTTTTGTGGACATCTTTGATGGATACTTTTCCTATTTTTATTTTGCCCCATAGTTTCTTTGACTGATGGAGTTTGATAGGGATGATCTTTCTTTGTATTTTTTGGTATCCATTTGTATTTGATTTTTCCTTCATGCTTCTTAGCTTCTTTTTCTTTGATAACTTTCTTTGTGCTTTGATTCACATCCTTCATTTGATGTTGGTCCCAATTCATGGATGGGGTGATGGGTGGATGAAGATTCATGACGTAGTTGGTTGTAGTATTGGCATCGGTTTCATCATAAGGATTCTTCATGCTCCCTATGTTGATGTTTACTTGAGATGAAGTTGCCCCTAGTATGGTGGTAGTAGTACCTTCATGCTTTGATTCTCTCTGTTCTGAGAGCTCTTGTTTAGAATTCCCTCTCTGATAAACGACCACTATAGATGATATTATTTTAATTTGTTGCTCTATTGACTTTGGAATATCCTGTTTTGTATGACTTGTTTCCTTGAGTGGATAATGTTGGATATCTTCATACATGTCCCCAGTCTAAATTTGGTATATATCTAATCTTGATGTTGACAAATCAGTTTGACTATAGGAATCAATAATCTACTCTTTCTATGTAATAATGTCAAGAGTAAAGGGATCTTGTTCTGAATGAGGATCATCAACATGTCCATCCAAAGAAAGCATCTCATGGGTAGATGGAGGAGTATGTGCTATGTGAACATCATTTGTAACATCTCGTATAGATAGGAGAGTTTCCATTAGATTATTGTAGTATATTGGAGATAGAAATTCTTGATCATGAATGATTTCAGAGATGCTTTCGTGATGCTTTGGATCAAGTTATTGACATGGGTCAGTTTCAAAGGATGGATTGGTTACAAATGGTTCTTGGATGTCATCATTAGGCATGGGCAATGGCTCAATATCCTTTTGATCTTTGAGTGGACTTGGATCAAGTGTCAAGTTGAGGATTCCTTCAGTATCTGTAATTGTGAGGCCAAAGGGGCTCAACATGTCTTGGAAAGGACCACTGCTAGACTTTGGTGAAAGATGTTGGTCATGATTTGGAATGAATTCTTGACATATGTCCTCTAACTTATCACATGATGTAGATACATTTTCAACATGATCATTGGTTGATGCATCGTTGGATGAGGCAAAAAAATCTTTATTGATGGATAGATCTTGAACATTATTTTCAGCAATTGTAGTAGAGATATTTCCACTGTCTTCAACCATAGGGTCAAATGATGTTGACATTTCTTGAATTTGATCATTTTTGGGTATTTTTGGTGGATTTTGATCATGATTGAAAAGTGATTTTTGATGTATGTTGATTTGATCTTCGGATGAAGTAGACATAGCTTCAAGGTGCTTAGTGATGGATTGATCTTTCTCCTTGTTTTCAAAAGTTGTGGTGGAAAAATTGCCAATGCTATCATTGTCCCCAATAGTGATTATCTTCTGATCAATCAGGTCTTGGATGTGTTTTTTGATTTGAACACAATCTGATGTTTTGTGTCCCTTTATTCTATGATAATCACAAAGGTGCTTCTCATTATACCCTGGCGATTTTATGTCTGGTTCTTGATAGTTTGCATAAACAGGGATTTTGATGAGATTTTCTTGTACCAACTATTGCAGGACTAATTCGATTGGTCTCCGAAGTGGTGTGTATTTCTGCTTATTACCCTGTGAGACTTGTATTTTAAATTGACCTTGTGGTTTTTTTTGGAGATTTGGCGAGTGATCTTTGAGATGGGGTAATTTATTTTTGAGACATGGTGATTGATCTTCATGATGTGGGGGTTGGATTTGTTGATGTGGTCGATCTTGATATCTAGCTTCTTGACATTGGAGATATTGTTCTTGATGTGGTGGTGGACTCAGCTCAATGCTTTGATGACATGATTCAACCAATGGAAGAGTGTATTGAATTTGGAGTGAAGATATCTCTTGGCTCAATAATTCAATTAGTTTGGCATGTGAAGCAAGTTTCTCTAGCAAAATTTGATCTTGATTTTGAATTTGATTCCCTTGATTTGACTTTTGTTGAAGTAGATTTGGAATGTGCCCTTGTGGTGTTTGAATGGGATCATGGACAAGTTGATCTTGGATAATGTTCTAATTTGGGATGATGTTTAAATTTGTCATTTGAAGTTGAACTTTGTTGGGAACCACATTTCCTTGATTAAGGTAACTTTGATTTTGCATGGCGTTACCTTGACTTGGAGTTGTTAACATCTTGTTTGGATTTTGAACAATATTTGTATGATTTGCAAACATATTTATCCCAAAGTTTGTTGGATTCATGTTTGGAAAACTTGTACTTGGTACATTCTTATTTGGCATGTAGGGATTTTGTGGGATGACATTGTTCGTTTGAAGGCTCATGCATTAATTGTTCGGTTGGTGGATTTGTAGATTTGGACTAGGATTTAAATCTACCACTGGGAAAGGTGTCCCAAAATTTGATTTGGAAATACTCACATTTGTTGTACTATTGACATTTGTCAAAGGTAACTATCCCATGTATGGTTTGCATAGATTTGAGTGTTGATAATCAATCGGTGTTGTAAGGCTTTGATAGCTTAGTTGACTTGGATTAATCATGATGTATGGATCAAGTTTATATTCCATGTTCCTCTTGTGTTTTTACCTTGTTGCAAAAGTGACCTCTAAGGTTCTTAGGACAAATGACAAGATGAAGGATGAAAAGGGGAAATTCTATGAGTGTTGAACTTTTAGGGACTTTGGATCAATGCTAGACTTAGGGTTTGATTTTGATTGGTTTGATTAGATAATGAACTTGTAAACCCTAAGATGTTAGATGTTATCTTAGGATGAACTTGTTCAAAGGGGTGCTAATTTAACTAGAGGCATGAGAAAGGATGCATTCCCATACTCCTAACTAAACAAGGTGATTTTGATTTTGATGATCTACCCAAGTCTAGAATGATGTTTCCAAAGCTCTAAAGTTGTTTGGTGAGATGGATTTTGATAAATGTTTGGGATGGGTGAAATGTTTGATTTGATCCTAAATAAACCTAGGAAGGACTTGTTTCTGAGACCAAGATAGTGAAGAACATTCCTTTCTCTAAAAGTAATTCAAAATCAAAAGATCAAT
Organism: Sequoia sempervirens; assembly: GCA_007258455.2. NCBI lineage: Eukaryota > Viridiplantae > Streptophyta > Pinopsida > Cupressales > Cupressaceae > Sequoia > Sequoia sempervirens. The sequence goes on along the minus strand of VDFB02282076.1, from coordinate 70,776 downwards.
GTTTGCATAAAAACCATATGACCAAAAGATGCCAAGAACATATGTGGGGTCCAATTGATTTAATCTTTACTTAATGGATTCTTCTTACCACAAACACAGTCTTGATTAGGTTTCAAACTAAATTTCCAATGTCACAACTTATTTTTTTCCTACAAAGTGCTATGTGGAAGTTCCAAGAAATTAGGACAAGGGTTGCCTAATATTGACTTTAGTAGGAGAAAATTGAGATGAAATCCAAATGTTTACAAACCTCTAAGGATATGAATCCCAAGGGCAAGCAATAACATGTGAATTTGTTCAAGGATATTTGCTTCTCCTAAAGGGTTTGAGATTTTATGCTCATGTTGAATGTTGGTTTTCAAATGTTTTTGATCAAACCACTACGTTTTCAAATTGACTCACAAGCAATATAACATCCTACCTCAATTGGTATGTTTTTCTTGGTGGGTTTCCCTCATGCCCTTCGTAGTAGAAGAGATGACTTTACATGCAACCAAGGAAAGAATATAAAGGTATGTTAAGAATGAAGTCTTAACCTCTATATTTTAACCAAGATCGGACATGGCAAGTAACTTCTTGGAATCTAAGTTCCAATGCACCACTTTGATAAACTCAGTGAATGGGTTAATAGGCCACTACAAACAAGGGTTTTATTTTAAAAATTTTGTTTGTGGAGATTGACCCATACAGAGAGAGTCCCCTTTTCGATCCATCTCGTTAGAGCCAACCACGTGATACTAGTGTTTACTCCAATGCCCACATATTTATATCCCGATTGGAAATACTCTTGGCTTTAGAGTGTTACCGGTGGAGTCATTCCCTTGGGTGAGTACTTTTTCCCCAAGTCATGCCCGCTAGGATAAACAAAAATGAGTAAAGATAATATATGTAACTCAATCAATCTTTGTTTGCAACAAAGAGAGAGAATATACGCAAGAATGCTCCACTCACACTTGCACAATATTTTGTTCAATTTTAAGCCCAAATAGAAATGTGGAGTTAATCTTTTATGCAACTTAATGTCATTAAAAAGGATTTTGATTCTCAAGGTCGGTGTGAAGTGCAAGAGAAGCACATATGTCTTTTTAAGTGAAATTACTTTGCAAAAAAGATTACAAAAACATGAAAGAACTTGTTCATTTTAACTTCAAAGTAGAAATGAATTCCTTTTTAAGCACCAAATTAGAAGTGTTAGATTTATTGTTCGATTTTAAACCTCAAAACCCAAATTCTAGTGAATTTATAATGATCAATTTTAATCCAACATCGAAAGAAAACAATGATCTAGTTGGCTTAAAACAAAAAATTAAAGCAGTAAATGGAGGCTCTAGGATATTTCAATAAGCATTTAAAAAATTCTTTTGTGAGTTTTTAAATTTAAATGTCCGATTTTCTTCACTCTCCAATCTCGCTTGCCTTCGCTTGAGCCCAATGTCCCATTTCAATGCCAACCCTCTTCATGCTCACCTTCCTTGCAAACAGTACAAAGTTTTCATAGATAAGAAGTATGATATTCCAATGATAATATAATTGCAAACATAATGAATAATTTCACAAATAATCAGCTAAATCATTAAAGAAAAAAGTTACTTCATTGATGATGTTTTAAATCTATCTTTTCTCCTCAATTTTTAGACTTTGGCATTGCTTATATTAGTTGTGGATATTGGAATGTTCATGTTGAAACAATTTATACTAATTATTGATAAATCACTTCTTAATTAAATACAAAGCCTCCCTTTTGCAGTGATCGATTCTCAAGAAGGATTACACGTCAACTAAAGATCTGCACAAAAAGAGTCAAATTACATGACCGGCCAAAGCTTTAAGTTTTCATGAATAGAAATGAAGACATCACTACAACATCAACATGAATTGAAAATTTGAAATTGTAAATATTGCAGGATGCCCTGTCAGCTTTGACAGCTCTGACTCCACGTATCCACCAATCACCAAAGACTTTCCTCAATTGATCGTGATTCTTATAGACCATCTCCTTGATTTTCTCAATTTTCAGATAATCGGTATGGAGTTATGAGCTTTGACCTCTGGTTCTCCCTGTCAAATCTCCACACGCCACACATGTCATTTCCAAAATCCTCATTAATAACTTCCCTAATTCTCTCTCAAAAATTGCATGAAAGCCTCATGAGTCCATCAGGAGTCCTATTGATTTGAAAGCCAAAGCAGTAATTAATATCAACTCATTTCTAGTATAACAATGCGTAATTAACATTAGAGCATTCAAAAATTAAAAAAAATCAAAAGTTATATCATGGGGATATTCTTCTTGAAGATTTGATTTGGCACAAATTTTGATCTCAATCGATGCTAGATTCATTCAAAAGGTGACCGACTGGTGAAAAGTCTTATCTCCAAGATTTGTGTCTTGTGAACACTGTGCATGACACTCAACAAAAGTACAAAAAAAGATGAGCCTGCTCCTCTTTTCTTGCAACTAAAAGCAACACCAAGAAATATCGAATATGTTGTTTTAAAGATGTTGCCTAAGTCCAGGACAAAGAAATTTAAAAGTTTTTGGGTTTATGCGCTAGTCACAGACAAAGAGATTTAAAAGTTTTTTGAACTGCTTGGTTAAAGTAGACAACATTTAGTAAGATATTGGTTGCCTACCTATGCTGATAAAATTTTTCTAATAACTATATCTTGTGTATGCATCACTGATTTCCAAGCCTTAATGTAGTCTACAAGATCGAGTAAATGAGAGTGACTAATGGCTTCTATAAACACATTTAAGATTGTAGAAATCATAGAGTTTACATGCATAGGAAACCTTTATATCAATGCATGAAGATTTTAAATAAAGTAGTGATACCAATGCATAAAGTGGTGACAAATTTGTATCACAAGGAAGATCTGCAAATCTATGTAAACAATATACACGTGTGAGATTAAATGTGTAGGCCTAGGCATGAAAAATGTATAGGAAGGCGTAGGCATAGGCCTAGAAAGTCTACAAACTTCAAATTGATTGAATGGCGTGCAAGTGAAAGATAGTGGGTAAAGTCACCAATAAAGTCAAGGGAATAATCAATGTCAAAAAAACAATCAAGTTAACTCATTTTGGATTTCCTTAACTGCTATTGATTTCACTGTTGCTTCTGCTATATGGCTACAATCATTGCGGGCCATAAGACCACACCATTTCCCTTCTATCAATTAGTTCATGTGCCTTGTTTATGCTTCCACAAAAATGCATCATTGCTTAAAAGAAAAGGCTTTAGAAATTTTAGAGCAAATGCAATGGGCAGGTGTAAATACAAATTCCTTAGCCTTTTTCCACATTCTACCTGCCTGTGTACAAATGGGATCTTTGAAAAAGGATACAGACATGCACAGAGAAAAGATTTGTCAGATCTGATAGAAATAACTACACTTATCTACTGGAAGTGCTTCGCCCAAGACAAAGATTTAAAAAGAAATGAAGGCAAGAAATCATATTGACTATATGCTGAGAATGATTTCACCTTTGAATGCAAATTTAGCAAAGAAATGTGCACCCAGAATGCAAGAGTAAATGATCTTTTTGTTGAGAAATCTCCACACAAAGAAATCCATGAGGGGCATGGAAGAGACTGGCAATGTTGACCGAATCTATTCAAAGCTCACTGCCTTAGGGGAGATACACGTAGAAAGTCACTGTCCCTAATATTTTCCTTGTTGCTTTCAAACTTGCAAGATATAGCATAAATCACACCAAGTTCAATGGTTACCATACTCAAGAGAAAATTATTCAAGACTGAATGTTTGTAAGAAATATGAATGACTTTGGACATGTAGTGATAAGATTGGATGAGGCTGCTTTCTCTCTACTAGAGGAACAAAGAGGTTTCAAGCATTATGAAGTTGACTATTTGCGTTAAAAGAAATCAGGAAGGATTCCAAATTTGGGGTTCTAGAAATCTTCTCTTTTTTTTTGTATTATTCAGATGTATAATGATGTAAATGATATGAGGAGCCATAAGAATAAATTTTTGATTAGATACACCCCTGCCTTGGCTTTTATAAATGTGCAAAGGTCCTCTGGAAAATGATGGTATGGTTGTAAAGTAAATGACATGGAACTTTACCAATGCATATTTTTCCTTAAGAATCCATCAATCATGATATTTTTAGTGTCAAAGACTGATTTGGAAGGAGGCACCACTACCTTCCCTGACATCTCCAGAGATATTCCTTCGTATAGAAACAACAAATTAAGGGAGTCAACTTGTGAGCACAAATTCCCAGTTTAAAATGACTCAAAAAAAAATTTCCAGCATTAGGAAGGAAAGCTACATGATTATGGTACCAATACAGCAGAAGCTCATAATGTTTAGCTAAACAAAAATTAAAGAGAAATATGATTCATAAAACTAGAAGTGGAAGCAAATTCAGATTATAAGATTCCTGATAGTTTCTATAATATCTACCACAAGCATGAGATAATCATAAAAATCTGTATTCTTAAAAATCTGGGTAGAGGAAAAGTTCATTTTTTTTTTAATATTCTTCATGGAAAATGTTTTACATATTCAAAAGCAAAATGATTTGAAAGAGTTAGTTTTCACAAAATAGTGATTCTAATCAAATCTAGATTCAAAACATAAATCATTTGAAACATTTGGCTGTCAATAGCACTCTTCTAGTGCCATGATGAAGCACCTAAAATCTGCAAATGATTATAAACCTCAAACATGGGCTAGTTATATGCAAACTTATCAAAATGCTCCTATGAAATAACATGTGAATGCTTCAAAATGGAACAAATAACAAGAGGAATCTGTAGAACCTTAAATCTGCATTAGCTCAAAAACAAAATCCCTTAGCATTGTTAGTAAAACAAAGCAAACAAAGATTCCCTATAAGATTCATCTAATCACAAGAATAATGCAAAAGAAGCAAGAAAAACATAGAAAACATCATTCTAATAATCAAACTAGCATCTTATTATGGATTGGTGCTTCTATGGAAATAAGTGCTTTTCCCAATCCTTGATTAAGCTCCATGATATGAAAATGATATGTTGATGATCAAGATGATGAATGGACAAAATCAGTTCTCAGTTTAAGAGAGTGACCTTGCATGAGGATTGTGGAGAATTTGAACAAGAATGAAGCCTTTCATTTATAAATTTTCTTGATGAGGGATTGGCCAAATGGATGAATGTGATATTAAAAAGACTAATGAAAAGAGACCACTTGTCAACTTGCCATTGGTTGAGGGATGTGCAAGATTTGGGAAATGTGCCCAAGAGGGGGAATTTTCAAATTTGAAATGAGAGTTAATGTTGAGTTTGACTTGTGCAAGGGACATGTAAGAGACATGTAAGACCTATTAAATTCCTTGTTGGATATACCTTTCAACTTGCTTTTGAATTCAAATTTGAGGGAAGATGTCATGTTGAGTGAAAATGCTGATTTTAATAAATGAATAAATGGATTTATTTGTGCAAGTGGGAATATCTAGAGGATGTGATGGGTAGTTAGGTTAGTTTAATTAGGATTAGCTTAGCTTAATGATGATTAGATGATTTTGACTTATTTGATTTAAATACTTGATTTATTTAAATTAGAAAAGGATGGAAAATGCATTTGGATTTAATTAAATGAATGTTTGATTTATTTGATTAAAAGGAACAACCTTAGGAATGAACCTAATGAGTTTAATTTATCTGATGAATAGATGAAGGTGAACTTGATTAATTAAATGAGCGGATGAATGTGAAGCCTAGTTTACTTGATGAATTCATAATGCTAATTTTGCATGTCTACATTTTTCCCTTCTTTGAAGAAATGTACTTGTTGTGTTGGTTCAAAGAATAAACTTGCCGTGATTGAAATTCAATTTTTTTTTTATTTTTTTCGGATGCCCCAGCAGAAAGTACACTAGTACATTGCCCCCTCAAGAGATCAAGAAAAGAGATTCGATTTGAGGGTCGATCTCGTGATAAAGAAATTCAAAATGGATGGTTATGGATGATGATGCAAATGAGATGATTTTAAGATGCTTAGAATAACAAATCTATATTATCCTAAACAACTTAAATGATGATATGATGTGAGATGGATGAGATTGATGATGTGATATGTTGTGATTATGCAATGGGTGATTTATGAGATGTGATGAGCTTAAAATATGCTCATAATTTGGAGGCTATGATAAACTTTTAAATGACTTTACTTTTGTTATTTCGTGGCTGTTTAAACTATGTTGGAACCTTTTATGGGGATATCTTGTAGCAAGATACTTTTATATTCCTGCAACTTATTATGTTGACTTGATTGCATTTATTGCCCTGTTGACTCCCGAAAATGACTGGTATATCGTATACAGTTTTTGAATGATGAAGTAGATTTTAAATGTGTGATTAATGAATAGATATCGTATATGTGCCATACGCCTTTTCTTGTGCATTTTTTTACCTTTTGTTTCATAGGTTGTTGAAGAATGATCGAGTCGAGCGCAGCCGATCTCGGCCTTGCAATAAAGTCCATTTCCTACACAACTTCGAGGAAGCTCCGGCAAAGACTCTTTGACCGAAACCACTGGAAATATTTTTAATGATAGTCAATCTGGAAAGAGTGGAGCGCTAGATTCTCTCTGGATCGAGTTGAACACATAAATTCATTTATGAAGTTTGTTCCTTGATTCGGGGATATACTTTACTTCCACATCTTTCTTTGATAGGGTTAGTTAGTTAGTTGCTCTCCTATTTAAAAATAAAGTACTCTTCCTGCGTGAAGAGGAGAGGAAGAGAGAAGAGAATAAGAATAGATAGTTAGAGTAAGATAGAAACAGAGTAGCAGATATCATGTAAGAATCAATATGATAATGAAAGATTGAATCTGTTTGATCAGAGACAGAGTTTGTTGTTAGTTCCATATCAACAAAATGATGTATATCATTTTGTTTTCATGAATAAAGTTCAATGAAGTTCTGAGTTTAGCATCTGTGTAATCAGTAGATGCTTGCTAAGGGGTCCCACTTAGTAAGTATCTATAGCTAGTAGTTAGTTAGTTGTTCTTTTCTGTTGATCTTTAGTTAGCTTTTATCTTTAAAGTTTTCATACAAACTCAGTCTTATAGTGCTCATGCAGCATAGAGAATCCATCCCTATGACTGTTCCTGCAGCATAAGGCCAGTTCATAGTTTGTGTTTCAATTGTAGTTGTTATGGTTTTTATCATAGTCGAGTTAAAGAATTTTGCATTACCTTCCTGTGGCGTAGATATAATTCTTTCCAGTATTTTTTTTCTGCTAAGATTTGACCGAAACTAGTTCCTAGTGCATATATTTTGCGCGCCATTTAAAGTTTATGTCCCCTGGTTTGACAAGTAAAATGAATGTCCATAGAGAGATATTAGTCACCTGTCAGAATGTCCAATTCCTAGGAAAGGTTTTACTGTGATATTCATATCCTTTTGTGGGTACGAGATATTTTTGGCGCCGTTGCCATGGATGGTGTCCAGCTAGGAGTTTGACAGAAGTCATTTTTAGCACTAGTTTAGCTTGTTAGTAAAATTTTCTAGATCCTTTAAGCCACTATTCATTGTATTGCATGCATAGAAGAAGAAGAGATGCACTAGGAAGGTTCCTCCCTGAAAACCTATTTATTGAACTACCATTTGACCTAGCTAACAACGAACCTAAGGAAAATCCATTCGCTTTGTTATTCCAGCAACTAGACATGGAAAATAATCCACCAAATAATCCACCTCCTACATTTGAGTTTCCCATTGTTCCCCAGAGAGATACTGATAATCTTAAAAACATTCCTTCTTCCTTGCTTCCAACATTATATGGCCTGGTCACAGAGGACCCTGAAACCTTTCTGTTTGAATTTGATGTTCTCTGCCATAGTTATGACTACAACATAGACGCTCATAAACTAAAACTATTTCCTTCCACCTTGAAAGAGGGAGCTCTCAGATGGTTCATGAGTCTGGGATGAGGTGTTGTAGATAGTTGGACCACCATGCAGACGAAATTCCTTGAAAAGTATAAGGAATATTGTAAGAGTGCCAGCAAAGGTGATGACATATTTTGAATTCAGCAAAAGGACGATGAAAGTTTGGAAGATTATATTTCTAGATTTTTTTTTCACTGAAGAGGAACTCAAACCATACTCTCAATGAGGACTCTCAGAAACTACTTTTTTATGGGGAATCAGTGATGCCTTTATAGATGCCTTGGACCTGATGGGAGGAGGTGATATAACCCAACTGCCTTGGGATGATATAAAGAAAATATGTCTTAACTATTCTCGAGCAATAGTTAAGAAAGGTCGAGGTCATCATGCTACAAAGGGGAAGTCTTCTTCTGGTGGAGTCTCCCGGGTGGAAATAACAAATTTGCTATCTGATTTCAAGCAGGACATCATTAATAATATGGCTACACAACTAGACACCATGCAAGCTCGGAAGAAACATGAGGAGGCTGAGATAGTTTTGGCTGAGTTCTGTCTATACTACAGACAAAAGAAGTGTGACTGCAAATGCAAGATGGTGGCTAATTTGGAATCCAGACAACTACCTACTGAATTCAAGCCAGTAGAAGGTGATGATGATCAAGTGTTCTTTGTTGCGCAAAGGAGACCATGGGACCAAAGACAAGGTATGCCTCAAGACCCTCTAACTTTTGGTAATCCTTATTTTGGCTATAATAATCAATGGCAACATGCATATGGACCACCACCACCCTGGAATCCACCTCAACCATGTTGGTCTAATTATTAGAACCCGCAATGGCAATCTCCTCAAGGAGGTTGGCAGCAGCCACAAGGGCAATGGACCCCACCTTTAGGAAACTGGCAGCAAAACCCTCAATGGAGAGGTCCACAACAATGGCAAAATCAGTCCTCTAGATTCTTCCAGCTCCCTCAGCCACAACCACAGGCCCTTATGCCACCTCCTGCAGCAACTGCCACAAATCCTGGCCCTCCAAAGCAAATGCCTATGCCTGCCAAGCCCTTGCCAAATCCTAATAATAAGCAATAGCAGCAAGCACAGCAGCCTCTGTATCTTGCCAAAGCAAACCAATACTAAGCTTATGCCTTGAATGTTAATGATATCCATTTGAGGTCTGGAACTACTTTACCTACTCCAAAACCACCTTTGATTACTGAAATACTAGATTCTCCCCTTGAAGAATTTACTGCACCTGTTGATCCTGCTAAGCATATGCCCATAACTGATATAATTTCTAAGGAGCCTATTTTGCAAAATCAAGAAAACCCCCCTTTTCCTCAAAGGTTGCAAAGTACTGCATCTAAATCCATGGAAGAACCCACTTTTGACATCCTAGATCAGCTCAAGAATGTGCAAATTCAAATCCCTTTATTTCAGGCTATTAAAGATATTCCCATTTTTGGAAAAGCTATTAAAGCGACATGTTTGAAGAAGCCTGGATGAAAGAAAAAAGATTTTCAAACAATTCATGTCTTAGGAAAACTGGCTGATATAATGTTGAGAAATGTAGTTATTCCAAAGTATATTGACCGTGGCAGTCCTGTAGTGCAGATACATATAAATGGCCAAATTGTAAAAAATATTTTGATTGATTTAGGTGCTACCATTAATGTCATGACAAAACATACTATGGACTCCCTGAACATTTCAAACATTAGGTCTACACCCACAATTCTGCAACTTGCAGACAGCTCCACAGTTAAACCTGATGGGATGGTAGAAGATGTAATTGTCACTCTTGAATCTTGGGAGTATCCTACTAATTTTACAATATTATCAGTTAAGGCAACTTTAGGAGGATATCCAGTTATCCTTGGTACACTATGGTTAGCAACTACTAATGCTTTTATATAATGTTGTTCTAGAGATATGACCATTTCTGATGGACAGTCCACAAGGAAATTGGCTTTGTATCCTCCTGCTAGACCTCAACTAGATTTGTCCCAACCTATTTGGCCAGATGTGGGGGAAGAAACTGAAGAAGCCAATTTTTTGGCTCAATTAATGATGATTCAAAATGATCCATTCTCACAACTTTAGAGTGAGGATGCCTTGTTGTTTCAAATTCTATAGTACAACTCTGATACGGGTAATTCATCTGATCCAAATGGTACTCATTTACAATGTTTCCTGCAGCAACCAGATTCTGAAAGTTCACTGCCTAAACTTCCAGTGATTTTCATTATTTACTTCCACAAGAGGTACAAACATCACCTGTAGATTCTATGAGTAATCTCACGAAGTAGATATAATTGTCTCAAGGTCATTGTTTGAATATCAATAGAAAGTTGTCACAATCTCAATAGGTTGATTTATTAAAAATGCTACAAGAACAGCATAAAACTTTTGCATGGGAATATGGGGACATGCAAGGAATAGATCCTTGAGTTTGTACTCATAGGATATATATCAAAGAAGATTGTTCACCAGTTAGACAACCTCAAAGAAGAGTAAATCCAACACTTAGAGAAATAGTTAAAAGTAAACTTCAAAAGTTGCTTAATGATGGTTTTATTTATCCAATCTCTGACAGTCAATGGGTTTCTCCATTAGTCATTGTTCCAAAAAAGGGTGGAAAATGGAGAGTGTGTGTAGATTACAGAGATTTGAACAGTGCCACTAAAAAAGATCACTTTCCATTACCTTTTGTAGACCAAGTACTAGACTCATTGTCTGGTAAAAGATATTTTTCCTTTTTGGATGGTTACAGTGGGCACAATCAGATAAAAATTGCCCCTGAAGATCAAGACAAGACCACTTTTACCTGTCCATGGGGAACATTTGCTTATTCGGTCTTGCCTTTTGGCCTATGCAATGCACTAGCAACATTTCAGAGAGCAGTAATTAGTATCTTTGCTGATATAACTCATAAATACATGGAGATTTACATGGATGATTTCACTACCTATGGAGTCACATTTGAAGAAGCACTAGTCAATTTAGAAAAGGTATTGAAAAGGTGTAAAGAGAAAAATTTGTCTCTAAATAGTGAGAAGTGTTTTCTAATGATGGAAGAAGGTATTGTTCTAGGTCATCATGTTTCAAAGAATGGAATTCAGGTTGACCCTGCTAAAATTGAAGTTATTCAAAATTTACAAACTCCTGCAAAACAAAAGATGTCAAAAGTTTTCTTGGTCATGCAGGATATTATAGAAGGTTTATAAAAGACTTCAGTAAAATTTCCAGTCCACTTTATGCCTTATTAACAAAGGATTCCCAATTTGAGTGGACAAAGGCCTATGAAAAATCCTTCCTACAACTAAAGGACTTGCTTACTAAAGCCCCTATTCTTCAAGGTCCAAAATGGAATTTACCTTTTCACATACATGCTGATGCATCTGATTTTGGCATAAGAGCAGTTTTGAGTCAAAAAGAAAATTCAATTGAACATGCTATTTACTTTATCAGCAAGAACCTTCAAGGTCCTGAGCTCAACTATACTGTCACAGAAAAGGAGTTGCTTGCAGTAGTGTATGCTTTGAATAAATTTAGGCATTATGTCACAGGTTATCAGATATTCATTCATACTGACCATGCAGCAATAAAGTATCTGATGAACAAACCTGCCATCTCTGGTAGGTTGGCACGATGGCTCCTGTTGTTACAAGAATTTGATATTACAATCATTGACAAACCAGGAAGAGCTAATGTTGTAGCTGACTTTTTATCAAGACTTCAATCAACTGCACCTCTTGAACATGAGGTCATTGATGATAGGTTCCCAGATGAACACTTGTTCTCCATTGCTGCACATACTCCATGGTATGCAGACATTGCCAATTATCTAGCAGCAAACAGAATGCCAGCCCACTTTTCTCCAAAAGAAAAGAAGTTGTTAATTGAGAAAAGTTTTAATTTTTCATGGATTACAAATTGTTTCTTTTATACTGGACCTGACCAAGTAATGTGAAGATGTGTAAGAGAAGATGAATCTTATGATATATTACATGCTTGCCATGATGAACCATGTGGAGGACATTTTGCAGCAAAAAGAACATCAATGAAGGTTCTTACAATAGGGTACTATTGGCCAACATTACACAAGGATGTTGTGGCCTATACAAGAAAATGTGACAGATGCCAGCATATGGGAAGACCAACTAAGTCCAATGAAATGCCACTATATCCATAGATAATAGTCACCCCTTTTGATAAATGGGGGATGGATTTTGTGGGACCAATTGATCCACTATCAAATGGAAAGTCATACATTCTAGTTTGCACAGACTATATAACAAAATGGGTCAAGGTAAAAGCTATGACTCATGCTCGAGATAATAAAGTTGCTGAATTTCTGTATGAACAAATTTTTACAAGATTTGGAGTTCCTAGAGAGCTTGTAACTAATCAAGGAGCTCAGTTTACGTCAAACCTGATCACTGCACTCATGAATGACTATAAAATCAAACATAGGAAGTCCAGCCCCTATCACCCTTAAGCCAATGGTCAGGATGAGGTAACAAACAGAGAAATTGAGGCAATCCTCACAAAGACAGTACAGATCCATAAGAAAGACTGGAGCAATAGACTTCTTGAAGCAATTTGGTCTTACAGAACTATATGGAAGACAACAACTGGGTTTACACCTTTTGAGCTATTTTATGGAAAAGCAACCATGTTACCCATAGAATTTGAGCACAAAACTTTGAGAACAACTCTTGAACTCAACATGGACATATCTGAAGCACAAAAGGACCGTCTCCTACAGCTAAATGCTTTGGAAGAAATGAAAAAAGTCGCTCTGCAACATACAGAAGCAATCCAATAGCAAAGGAAGAAATGGCATGATCAGCACATCAAAATAGGAAATTTACTGCTGGAGATTGGGCTCTGTTATATGACTCCAGATATCAAGAAAACTAGGGTAAGCTCACAACACACTGGCTTGGCCCCTACGAAGTTGAAAATGTGTTCAACAATGGAGTTGTACAGCTAGTGACAATTGATCCAGTCTGTTTCAAATTGCTAGTCAATGGCTACCGACTCCGGTTGTACCATAAACCAGTCTCAAATGAAGAATTCATGCAGCAGTTCATTTAGGTTCCTCCCACTACTCTTCCTATAGCCAAAGGCTTTCACCTTTCTCCTGCAGCGTTATCATAATTTTCAAAAAGCATGCCCATAATAAAGGTTTTCTTTTTAAAGGAAACCCCTTTTTCTCCATTTTCATTTATCGCCCTCATCTCACTTCTTTATCTTCCATCCATCCATTCCATCCATCCATTCCATCCGTTCATCTCATCCGCCCATGTCACCCATCCACTTCATCTGTCCGCATCAACCTTAATTAAGATATCTTTCCCACTTGTCAATTCATGCAGACGACGTCATCTTTCTTCACACGTACGTGCAATTATCAAAGGTACGCTATATCTTTTCTTATCACATATTTGATTTATTTTATTCTATTCATTTATTGCTATGCATGTATTGGTCATTATTACCCACATATCTACCTATTCTTTAGTACATGTGAGGACACATGTCATACTTTAAGTAGGGGGTAGGGTAATCCATATTTTAAAACCTGTCTTTTCTCCGCTATCATAACTGCACAAATAATCTTTCTTTAAAACTTTTCTGGTACTTTCCAAATGTGATCACATATCCTTTATTGCATGACTTTCTTGTAAACCATGATTAAGACTACTTGTCAAAAAGTTCATTTTTGGAAAAAAAAAAGAAAGAAATGTGACGGCACGACAGAGGAAAAACCAGAGCAGAAAAGGGAAATAGAGAATTTGAATCTTCAGCAAGGTATTGAGCCCAGCTAAAGGAAAACTACAAATATGGATGGTCATTTGGTGCGACATAAGCCTGTAGCTCATGAATTGTTACTACAAAATCCGCAAATAGTCCACGCATTCAGCCTTTGTGGATGGTTAAATTATTTCTTGAGCTTGAATGATTTTGATGAGGAGGCTGCTGGAGAATTTTTTAGAACCCTTTCTGAAGGGGAAGCCACCGTATGGGGTCTAACGGTTGTTACAACTGAAGACAGAATTGCTAAAGTAACTAGTCTTCTAGCCGTTGGAGAAAACTTTTCTTCAGATGCTGTAGCTGCAAGGGCTGAGTTTTCAATGCCCACTGATGGACCTCTGGAAGTCTCCAAGCAGGGATGCAAGTGTGTATCATTGCCTCCTCCATATTCAGAGTATGCTGCTTATATAATCAGGTATTTAACCTATGAAGGCTGCTTTTCCTACCTGCATTCTCATCATTTTAAATTATTAATCCATATGAGGCATGGGTTAGTTATAAATGTTCCAAATTTCTTGATAATTTTTTTAGAACAAAGTGCCCACGGAACTCAATAGGGGAAAGACAATTCTGTCACTCATCATGGCCTTATTAAATTACTGATTGAGCATTCTTTGAGGGATGTCTCACTTCTCTCCTGACAACAATTTATTGCCCAAAAGAGTTTGCAAATTTCAGAACCCCCTAGGGTATTTAACCCATGGCCTCAGAGAAAGAAGAAATAAATTGCATCTACTAGTGGAACAGGGCAAGGGTCATCTACTCCTGTAGCAACCGGTCCTGCAGCTTTCGCACCTGAATCCTTTGCTAGAATAAAAACTAGGGCTGCCACTAGGAGAGAGAAGGGTAAAACAAAGGCAGAAGGGTCCCCTGAATCTGACCCTTGTTCTCAGAAAAGGCAATGCTCCTCTCATGCAACACCTTCCCCTGCAGTCATTTCTCCTACAGCAACACCTATTGCTATTACCAGTTCACTATCATCCTCTGGTAGGGCAGAGCCCTCTGAACAAACAAGAAAAAAAAGCTACTAGAACACCTTCTGCAGCCGCATCTGTGCCAAGAAGGGTTTCCACAAGGAAACAATCTAAGACCTCCCCTGTTTCACTGCAACCTAAGGTGATTGTAATTTCAGAAGGGTCTGTTGAGTCTGAATTTAATCTTGATGATTTGGCTACTGCTGCTATGCAATTTTTGGAGGAAGCACAAACTTCTCCACCGTAGCAACAAGAAGAATTTATCTTGCAACAAGAACAAGAACTAACTGAGCAATTGAATGTGCCTGGTGAAGTTGTATTTCACCCTGCAGCTTGTAAAGCCATTGTTCTTTAAAAGAAAACATTTTTAATTGAGTTTCTAGAATATGTTAAAGCTAATTGGGAAATAGTTACATTGCAAACCTTGGATTTCTGACACATAGCCCAGATTGACATGCAACAAAGTCTATGGGAAGTAGAAAAGAAGAAATTGAAAAAGAAAATTGAAAGTCAGAAGCAAGAAATTGCTGAGTTGAAGACAAAAATGGATGAAATGTTAAGAGTAACTGGTCAAATCATGGAATATAGACCACCACCCAGAGTTTATGCTATGTGCCTTAAAGAACAGTTTTTATGGTTTCAATTAATGAGAATTTCCAGAAACCAAGACCCTATAATTCACACTGCCAAACAGTTTTATGAAGCATACTAGGCAGTCCCTAACTAGTTAAGGAATTCTCTGTGTGAATTCTATTTGCATGGCTTTTTAATACCATTTGAAACAGAATGGAATCCTCTTCTATACATTGGTGATATTCATTTGAGAGCATTCATGTCATGGGCAGCAAATGAGACGAATTATGGCAGGCAGTGGAAAACATACGAGGAAGCTGAGAAAATAGAGCCTATTCCATTACGCTCACAAAGTTCAAACCCCCATGTAATGTTGAAAGATTGGTTTGCTCTGACCTATGGTATTAATAATGTTTCAGCCAGAGATAAAATATTTGATATCAAAAAACAACTATATGATGAATTTCAGGCACAATCATATTCATTTTGGAGACTGGCATACACCAGATGTGAGAAAAGATGGGAGAGATTAACTGTTGGGTTAAGAAAGTCAGAACCACATGGTCCCCTAAATTTCACAGCAGCTCTCAAATGAACCAACAGATATATTCAATTGGGACTTCAAACAAGATTTGAACTGTGGCTACCACTGACATCTAGACCCCCTGTGTTAATGTGGCCCCTCTATCCTCACCAGGCTACAAATCTTAACAATGAACTAGAAGACTGAAGGTATGAAAGGTGCCAGGATTTTAGAGGATTTTATTACAAGTTTGGAAATCCATTCCAGAGTCATGCAGCCAACACTGACTTCAGAGAAATCACCAGGAAAGTTAATGCTGGAGGACCAGCATTGGGCTAAGTAGGGGGCAGTGATGAGCTTAAAATATGCTCATAATTTGGAGGCTATGATAAACTTTTAAATGACTTTACTTTTGTTATTTCATGGCTGTTTAAACTTTGTTGAAACCTTTTATGGGCATATCCTGTAGCAAGATACTTTTATATTCCTGCAGCTTATTATGTTGACTTGATTGCATTTATTGCCCTGTTGACTCCCGAAAATGACTAGTATATTGTATACAATTTTTGAATGATGAAGTAGATTTTAAATGTGTGATTAATGAATAGATATCATGTATGTGCCATATGCCTTTTCTTGCACATCTGTTACCTTTTGTTTCGTAGGTTGTTGAAGAATGATCGAGTCGAGCACAGCCGATCTCGGCCTTGTAGTAAAGTCCATATCCTGCACGACTTCGAGGAAGCTCCAGCGAAGACTCTTTGACCGAAACTATTGGAAATATTTTTAATGACAGTCAATTTGGAAAGAGTGGAGCGCTAGATTCTCTCCGGATCAGGTTGAATGCATAAATTCATTTATGAAGTTTGTTCCTTGTTTCGGGGATATACTTTACTTCCACGTCTTTCTTTGATAGGGTTAGTTAGTTAGTTGCTCTCCTATTTAAAAATAAAGTACTCTTCCTATGCGAAGAGGAGAGGAAGAGAGAAGAGAATAAGAATAGATAGTTAGAGTAAGATAGAAACAGAGTAGCAGATATCATGTAAGAATCAATATGATAATGAAAGACAAAATCTGTTTGATCAGAGACAGAGTTTGTTGTTAGTTCCATATCAACAAAATGATGTATATCATTCTGTTTTCATGAATAAAGTTCAATGAAGTTCTGAGTTTAGCATCTGTGTAATCAGTAGATGCTTGCTAAGGGGGCCCACTTAGTAAGTATCTATAGCTAGTAATTAGTTAGTTGTTCTTTTTTGTTGATCTTTAGTTAGCTTTCATCTTTGAAGTTTTCGCACAAACTCAGTCTTATAGTGCTCCTGCAGCATAGAGAGTCCATCCCTATGGCTGTTCCTGCAGCATAAGGCCAGTTCATAGTTTGTGTTTCAGTCGTAGTTGTTATGGTTTTTATCATAGTTGAGTTAAAGAATTTTGCATTACCTTCCTGTGGCATAGATAGAATTTCTTTCCAGTATTTGTTTTCTGCTAAGATTTGACCGAAACTAGTTCCTAGTGCATATATTTTGTCATGCCATTTAAAGTTTACGTCCCCTGGTTTGACAAGTAAAATGAACATCCATAGAGAGATATTAGTCACCTGTCAGAATGTCCAATTCCCAGGAAAGGTTTTATTGTTATATTCATATCCTTTTGTGGGTACGAGCCAAGATGCTTAGACTAACAAATCTATATTATGATGATGATATGATGTGATTATGCAAATGGATGATTTATGCAAAATGTGATGGTTTATGAGATGCTTAGACTAACGGATCTTTATTATGATGATGATTCAAATGCAATGCATGTGAAATGATCAATGTTTCCTATTATGTATGATATGAATGATATGTGGCATGCCGACAGTTTGTGGATGTAGGATGGATGCATGATGGATGCATGATGGATGCATTGGTGATGATGATGTTAGTGTGGAAATGAGATGATGACAAGGGATCCAAGAATTCCATGATTTGATGAGACTTTATTATAGATGATATGATGATAGATGATGATAGATGGATGATTTGCTTATCAGGGATTGGGATTTTAAAAGAGCTCCTTACCTTATGTTTGATTACACATGTAGATACAATGCATCAAGGTATAAAGAACCACGATGGCGTTGTACCTAATGCAATGGACTTTGACTCGACAAACAGATAGGAGTACTCTTGTTCACACTTGACATACAGAAACCTTGTTAGGACGTACCTAACAAAGTAAGTATTTGCCAAGTTATTTTACAAGAACATCCAATAAGCAAAGTAGAAAAAAAGGATAATGATCATTGCCCCATTCCTATCTCTCTAAATCCTTCATTCGGATATCATCAAGAGGTCCTTGGAATGAGAACACTAAAATAAATCAAAAGAAAAGATCAAGCATACAAACAATCCAATGTTCTTCATACCTTCAGCCAAAGGGATTTGTTTTGATAGGATAAGAATCCAAGTGATATCCAAAATGATGCCCATTGTCAGAACGATATATCCTAGGACATGCATTGTATAGGATGATGATGGTTTGATAAGTTGATTGATAGGCTATTGATATAAGGTTGACTGAGATGTCTAAAAATGACCAAGAGTTTGATTTTTTTTTAAAGGTTTGTTGTTTGCTTTTGATTTTACGATTTGAAGCTTGCTTTTTCCAATTGTTGTCATTGTTTCTATTTGTTTTTCCAAAGGATGAAGGTGATGATCAATTTATTATCAATGATTGATTATTGTGAGTGTAAGCGAGATGAGACAGATGGATTTTTTCAAATATTTAGATATTTTTGATGTTTTGAAATGTTTTGAGGATGTTTTTTTGGGGTTTTGAGATTTTACAAATGTTTTGATTTTTTATTTTTTCGATGTTTTTGGGGTTTTGTGTCTTTTGAATGTTTTTGGATTTTGATATTTTTGAATGTTTTTGGGTTTTTGATTTTTTTTTGAATGTTTTTGGATTTTGATGTCTCGGGGGCTAATCAAAGTTTAGCCTACCTATGTTTAAGCTCAGAGATGATGTAGTTCAGATTCCAATGTTTTTGATGTTTTTATGACTTTTTGAGTGTTTTTGTATTTTGATATGTTTTGGATGTTTTTGGATTTTCAAATGATTTTGATATGGATGTGTGACGATACTAGTTCTATGTTTAGGATTTTGTTGACAACCAAGCTAAGGTTGATTGATCAGATAGATAGATTGATAATGATGACATTATTGAGGATACACAACAAGGCAAGGATAGTGTCAAGCAACACAAGGATTGAGATGTTGATGGGATTGATGATGATAACATTATTGAGGATGCACAACAATGCAAGGATAGTTTTAAGCAACACAAGGATTGAGATCATGTTGATGGGATTGATGATGATAACATTCTTAAGGATGCACAACAATGCAAGGACAGTGTTAATCAACACAATGATCGGGAAGGATATCCCAAGATAATGGATTGATTGGATTCGATTGATCAAGATTGATGATGATAACATTTTTGAGGATGCACAACAATTCAAGGATTGATTGATCAAGATTGATGATGATAAGATTGTTGAGGATGCACAACAATGCAAGGATAGTGTTAAGCAATACAATGATTGGGAAGGATATCGCAAAATTATGGATTGATTGGATTTGATTGATCAAGATTGATGAAGCTTGATTTGCAACAAAAGTTATTCAAATGATTTGATGTGATGTGTGAAGTACAACCTAGGTGCAACTGATAGCGATTATTTGGATTAATGTTTGATGAAAGATGAAGCTTGATAAGGAACATCTTATCGTCAAAATATACCATGGGCTAGTGATTTGGATTTTTTCTCACGAGTGGTGGACCAATTTGATTTCATATTTTCCAATGTTCAGACCACCAAATAAATTGGAGGACATAGATCAGAATTTATTCCTGAAGCGAGATCTAAATATCTTCCCCCAATGTCTAGCAATGTATGGAATTCCACGGATGCATGCTTGGATAGGTGTATGGATGGAGGGATATGGATCATCTTGCAATAAGATAAGGTATTCAGATAAAGAATTCTCATTGGATAATGCTTCATGTCTCAGATAATGTTGTATAGGATAGGAAAACAACCCATATCAAGATGTTTACCATAAGCAAGTGTAAAATCTGCCCCAAACTTTCATCAAGATCAAGATAACTTGGATGATGGATGTAGATGGATGAAAATGGATTGGATTAATGGTTTATGGATGAATGCATTTATTATGGATGGGATGGATGGAATATTGGATTTATTATGGATGTTATGGATGGAATGTTGGATTTATTACGGATGGGATGAGATTCTTTTAGCTGAAGTGGTGTACGTAGATGCTCGATTCTACTCATGACGCCTATTTTCTAGGTTTTCATCATGGTCTTACCCAAAGTGCTGCCCATGCGGTTTTCACTAGAGGATGATTTTTTTTCTTTACTGTTTTCAATCCTTTTTTTTATTTTTCTGGATTTTTTATTTTTTGATTTTTTTGACAGATTTTAGGCTTATGCTAAATCACAAGGTGTTCTTGATGTAGATGCCCCTGTCATAATGTGCCATCGATATCCTGCCTGAAGGACCTGCTTTGCTAAGATACATGCACTTGAATGCAACTTTTGGGATTCTTGATCTGCTTTATTGATATCAGGGATAACTCTTTCTCTATGCATACATCGTGATAAAGTGCCTTCAAAATACTTATGATGAAAGGTCATTGCCAATACATGGTTAATGTGAGAATTGGATATTATGTGTGGAGGCATGGATGGAGTGCGTTTTGGGATAAGAGATGGGTTGGTTGACAGTTTGGAACCTTTGACTCTCCAAACTTGGGAAGATGAGCAATGATGGGTGTATACGAAAGTGTGCGTGGAATTAGGACCAACTACTTGATATACTGTATATGTCTCTTGAAAAGCTTGTTTTTTCTTTTGTGGACATCTTTGATGGATAATTTTCCCTTTTTTGTTTTTCCCCATAGTTTCTTTGACTGATGGAGTTTGATAGGGATGTTATTTCTTTGTATTTTTTGGTATCCATTTGTATTTTCTTTTTCCATTATGCTTTCCAGCTTCTTTTTCTTTAATAATGTTCTTCATACTTTGATTCAAATCTTCCTTTTGATGTTGGTCCCAATTTGTGGATGGGGTGATGGGTGGATGAAGATTCATGATGTGGCTTGTTGTAGTATTGGCATTGGTTTCACCATAAGGATTCTTTGTGCTCCCTATGTTGAAATTTGCACTAGATAAAGTTGCCCCTAATATAGAGGTAGTAGTACCTTCATGCTTTGATTCTGCTTGTACTAAGAGCTCTTGTTTAGAATGCATTCTCTGATAAATGACCACCGTAGGTGATGTTATTTTGATTTACTGTTGAGTCACTAACTCTAAATTATACTGTTATGTATGACTTGTTTCCTTGAGCGGATAATGCTGGATATCATGTTCTGAATGAAGATCATCTACGTGTCCATCCGCAGAAAGCATCTCATGGGTAGATGGAGGAGTATGTGCTACATGGATATGATCATCTTGCATAGATAGGAGAGTGTCCATTAGATTATTTTAGTATCTTGAAGATACAAATTCTTGATCTTGAATGATTATGGGGTTGCTTTCGACATGCTTTGGATCAAGTTCTTGACATGGTTCAATTTCAAAGGATGGATTGCTTACAAAGGGTTCTTGGATGTTGTCATTAGGCATGGAGAATGGCTCAATATCCTCTTGATCTTTGAGTGGACTTGGATCAAGTGTCAAGTTGAAAACTCCTTCAATATCGGCAATCATGAGGTCAAAGGATGTCAATATGTCTTGGAAAGGACTATTGCCACACTTTGGTGAAAGACATTGATCATACTTTGGAATAAATTCTTGAGATATTCCGTCTAACTCATGAGGCAATGTAGAGACATTTTCAACATGATCATTGGTCGATGTTTTATTGGATGAGGCAAAAATATCTTTATTGATTGATAGATCTTGATCATTGTTTTCAACAATTGTGGTGGAGGGATTTCTAATGTCTTCAACCATAGGGTCAAATGATGTTGACATTTCTTGAATTGGATCATTGTTGGGTATTGTTGGAAAATTTTGATCACGATTGAAAAGTGACTCTTGACCTATGTTGATTTGATCTTTGGATGAAATAGAAACATCTCCAATGTGATCTTTGATGGATAGACTTTGATCAATGCTTTTAGCAATTGTGGTGGGTAGATTGCCAATGCTATCAAGAGTGGTTGAAAGTTCATCGTTATCCCCAATAATTATCATGTTTCATGTTTGTGCTTGTGTTTGTTGGGTATCTTAAGAGGCTTGGGTAGCTTGAGCGGTGTGGGTAGCTTGAGCAGTTTGTGGAACCGCGTGATATTGTTGAAGTTCTTGTTGGTAGGCTTGATGTGCTTTTAGTGTGATGTTACAATATTGAATTATTGCACTTGGTTTTGGTGGTAGTGGTGGTGTATTTGGAATCATGTTGGATGTAGTGACAAGTGGTTGAGAGACGCTTGGAGTGATCATAAGGGTTTGAGATATGGTGGGTGTGATAGGGGTGGTTGGAGTGATAGAGGTGATAGGTCCTTGGGAGACCATATTTTGATTTTTTTGGTTTGATGTTGTCATTTGATTAGATACCATTTGTTGGTGTGATGTCAATGGTATATTCCAAGGATTTGATGTAATGGCTTGATTGGTGTTAGGTGCATTGATTTGGATGGAGTGATTGGTGCTAGGTAAAGGGGGAAGCCCTAAACCAAGGAATGATGTTGATATGGGTAATGGTGGTGGAGATGTCTCTTGGCGCAATGACTCAACTATCTTAGTAAGTGTAGCAATTTGATCTTGCCAAATTTGATCTTGATTTCGATCTTGACTCCCTTGATATAGTTGATTTGGTTTTTGTTCAAGTAGATTTGGGATGCATACTTGTGATTTTTGAATGGGATCATGGACAAATTGATTTTGGAAAATGTTCTGATTTGGGATGATGTTTAAATTTGGCATGATGGGTTGAAATTGACCATTGTTCATGTTTGGAATATTCGTATGATTTGCAAATGTATCCATCCCAAATTTTGTTGGAATGATGTTTGGAAAAATTATACTTGGTACATTCTCATTTGGCATGTAGGGATTTGGTGGGATGACGTTGTTTGTTTGAAGGCTCATGCATTGATTGTTCAGATGATATACTTGTAGGTTTGGATTTAGATCTATCATCGAGAAATGTGCTCCAATCTTTCATTTGGGCATACTCACACTCATTGTGCCATTGACAATTGTAGAAGGTAATGATCCCATGTATGGATTGTGTGAGTTTTGATAATCAATCAACATTGTAAGGCTTTGAAAATTCAATTGATTTGGATTACTCATGATGTATGGATCAAGTTTCTATTCCATGTTCTCCTTGTGTTTTAACCTTGTTACAAAAGTGACCTCTAAGGTTCTTAGTACCAATGACGAGATGAAGAATGAAAGGTGTAAATGAAATGAGTGATGAATGTTTAGGGACTTTGGATCAATGCTAGACTTAGGGTTTGATTGGATAATCAACATGTAAACCCTAAGATGTTGGATGTGATCTTAGGATGAATTTGTTCAAAGGATTGCTAATTCAATTAAATGTATGAGAAAGGATGCATTCCCATACATCTAACTAAACGCAGTGATTTTTTTATTTTGATGACTTACCTAAGTCTAGAATGATGTTTCCAAAAGCTCTAAAGTTGTTTGGTGCAATGGGATGATAAATGTTTGGATGGTTGAAGTGCTTAATTTTGATCATAAATGAATCTAGGAAGGACTTGTTTACAAGACCAAGATAGTGAAGAACATGCCTTTCTCAAAAAGTAATTCCAAAATCAAAATATCAATGTTTGCATGAAAACCATACGACCAAAAGGTGCCAAGCACATATGTCTGGTCAAATTGATTTAATCTTTGCTTAATGGATTCTTTTTAGCATAAACAATTTCTTTGATTAAGTTTTTCAAACTAAGATGTCCAATGTCTTAATTTCTTCAAACTCCACAAGATATGTTATGTGGAAATTTAATGAACTTAAGGCAAGGGTTTCCTATTGTTTACTTAAGGAGGCAAATTGAGATATAATCCAATGTTTAGAAACCTCTAAGGATGTGAATCCCAAGGGAAAGCAATAAAATATAGATTGAGTCAATGGTATTTGTCTCCAAAAGGGTTTGAAATTTTAATGATAGTGTTAAGTGTTTGTTTCCATGATGTTTTTGATCAAGAAATGCATTTTGTAACCCAAGAACAAGTACAATCCTATGGATGTGTAAGACAATATTTGTTGGATTCCCACTTGGACAAGTCCAGCTATGCTTATCTCTAGTGAATGGTTAGATGCTTGACCCCACTAGCTCCCCTCCACGTCTCATTAACGTCAATCAGGGTAGCCAAGAATCAACACCCATGAAACTCCCATGGCATGCTTTCCATTTCTACTAGAAGATCGTAAAAGTGTGGGGTGGCTTCAGAACGACCATTCATGCACTAACAAATAGATTAAGGATTTTGGAAAATTCTAGCACATGGGTTTTAGTAAGAACTTTCCGTTCGTAGGAGTTGACCCAATGTGGCAAGAGTCCCCTTTCGGATCCATCTTGTCAGAGTCAACTGCGTGATATTAGCATTTCTTCCAATATCCACATTTATATCCCAACTAGAAATAATCTTGGCTTTAGAGTGTTACCGATTGAGTCACTCCCTTGGGTGAGTACTTTTTCCCCAAGGTAGGCCCTCTAGGATAAACAAAAGCGAATGAAGCACAATATTCGTAACTCGATCAATCCTTGTTGGCAACAAGGAGAGAGAATATACACAACAATTCCCCCACTCACACTCAGACAAGATGTTCAATTTTAAACCCAAATTGAAGTGTGGAGGTGATTTCTTTGTCTCACCCTAAAGTCATGAAAAATTCCTTTTGATTCTCAAGATTGCTATAAAGCGTGAGAGAAGCGCATACGTCCTTTTTCAATGGCTTTAGTTTAAGTAAGCCCTCACAAAAACAAAGCTACGCTTGTTCTTTTTAAATCCTTAAAGAAAAATGTGAGTTCATTTTATAGCACCAAATCACAAGTGAAAGACATTTGTTCAATTTGTTAATCCAAGAAACAAAATCTAGTAAGTTGTTGATCCTATTGTTTGTTTTAACCTTTGCAAGAAATAAATAAGAAGATTCTTTTTAAGCCCAAAAGAAGGTTAGTGTCCTAAGAAAGAGGAGATAACAAATTCTTAAAGTGGTTTTAAAAAAACACTAAAGTGTCCAAAAACATTTTGATTTCCTAAGGCATTGTCCTCATATTTCTCCTTCCTTTGTTTTCAAAATTTACAACCTACAAGTGAGAAAAACCATTTAGATTCTGGAAAAATACAGAAATTAAAAAGAAAAAAATAGAGGAAAAATAATCATAAATCAAAAGCACGTGCTAAAATTAAATTTTCCCTTTTTACTGTCTCCCAGCGTCACAACTCATGAAGGCGTCACAATTTTTTCACCCAACGGTGCCCTCAAAGCGCTACTTACCAGTCAGTAGTGCTCTATGTCAGGAGAAAGAGCTCAACTGCATCACTCTTTTCACCAAGTGTCATGGTTTGTGTCCAGCGTTAGAGTTTAGAATTTTTTAAAAATTCTCTGCAGGTCAGTGAGTCGAGCGGTGGAGTTTAAAATTCAAAATTTTTGGTAGGATGAGTCTAGTGGTGCAGTTTGTGTTTCAAGCGATGCCATATAGCAACACTGATGAGCCCGCAGTGTCAAAATAATGACGCTGACGAGCCTACATTGCCAAAATAGCGATGCTGATGACCCTGCATTGGAATTTCTTGTGTGTGAAGAAAAACCCAGAAATTTCAAGAAAAGATTAGAAATAATGATGTCCAACCCTCCTTCTAGCGCCAAAATGTAGAACCTTAAATTTGCATTAGCTTAGAAACAAAATCCCTTAGAATTGTTAGTAAACCAAGGCAAAAAAAGAATCCCTATAAGACTTAGCTAATCACAAGAATAATGCAAAAGAAGCAAGCAAAACATAGAAAAAATCATTCTAATAATCAAACTAACATCTTATAGTGGATTGGTGCTTCTATGGAAAGAAGCCCTTTCCCAATCCTTGATTAAGCTCCATGATATGAAAATGATATGTTGATGATCAAGATGATGAATGAACAAAATCAGTTCTTAGTTTAAGAGAGTGACCTTGCATGAGGATTGTGGAGGATTTGAACAAGAAGGAAGCCTTTCATTTATAGATTTTCTTGATGAGGGATTGGCCAAATAGATGAATGTGGGATTAAAAAAAGACCAATGAAAAGAGGACACTTGTCAACTTGCCATTGGTTGAGGGATGTGCAAGATTTGGGAAATGTGCCCAAGAGGGGGAAATTTCAAGTTTGAAATGAGAATTAATATTGAGTTTGACTTGTGCAAGGGACATGTAAGACCTATTAAATTCCTTGTTGGATGTACCTTTCAACTTGCTTTTGAATTCAAATTTGAGGGAAGATGCCATGTTGAGTGAAAATGTTGATTTTAATAAATCAATAAATTTATGGATTTATTTGTGCAAGTGGGAATATCTAGAGGATGTGATGGGTAGTTAGGTTAGTTTAATTAGGATTAGCTTAGCTTAATGATGATTAGATGATTTTGACTTATTTGATTTAAATACTTGATTTATTTAAATTAGAAAAGGATGGAAAATGCATTTGGATTTAATTAAATTAATGTTTGATTTATTTGATTAAAAGGAACAACCATAGGAATGAACCTAATGATTTTAATTTATTTGATGAATGGATGAAGGTGAACTTGATTAATTAAATGAGCGGATGCATGTGAAGCCTAGTTTACTTGATGAACTCATAATGCTAATTTTGCATTTCTACAAAATCTAAAGATATTATGAAAGCATAACATGTACCTATTCCATATTGGATTGGTGTCAAATGTGCCAATGACCCTTTCCCATTCCTTGCTAAAACTCACAAGAAGCAATTCAATATGATGAAGAGAAAAATTAGTTCTCAATATAAGAGAGTAACTTTGCATGAATATGTAGATCAAGTTGTGGAGAT
Source organism: Sequoia sempervirens (assembly GCA_007258455.2). Lineage (NCBI taxonomy): Eukaryota > Viridiplantae > Streptophyta > Pinopsida > Cupressales > Cupressaceae > Sequoia > Sequoia sempervirens. The sequence continues at coordinate 43,871 of VDFB02282076.1, read as the reverse complement.
GAAATGCTAAGATTGTGGAGGATTTATTGAAGAATAAGCCCTCTATTTATGAAATTTCAAATGCTAAGAGTGATCAAAAGGGACCAACGTGGGATAAAGATTGGACCAATGAGATGAGGCCACTTGTCACATTATGATAGGTTGAGGAATGTGCAAGTTTTGGCCAATGTTCCCAAGAGGGGGAGATTCAAATTTGAATTTGAGAGTTAAATGCTAAGTTTGACTTGCAAGGGACATGTAAGAGCTCATAAATGCTTTGTTGGATGTACATGTCCACTTGTTTTTGAATTCAAATTTGAGGGAATATTCCTCAAAGATGCCATGTTGATGGAAAATGCTGATTTTATAAATGAATTAAAATGATTTATTGGTGCAAGTGGGAAAATCTAGAGGATGTGATGGGTGGTTAGGTTATGTTAATCAGGATTAGATTAATGTAGATGATGATTAGGTTATTTGACCCATTTGACTTAAATATTTTGATTTATTTAAATCAAAAGGGATGGAAAGTGATTTTTGAGATTTAATTAAATAAAGTCTTGATTTATTTAATCAAAGAGGGAATGATAGGCTTAAATTAAATAAAGTTAATTTATTCAATTTAAGTGGATAATCCTTAGAGATTAAATGAACTTTATTTGCTTGATGAATGGATTTAATGAACTTGATTAATTTTATGAGCGGATGAATGTGAAATTGGTTTACTTGATGAATGGACCTAATTAAATGCATGATGCTAATTTTGCATGTATACAATTAATAAAACAAGAAAACCTACCCAAATTATTCAAAACCCTTTATTATTAGCAAACAAAGAGAAAAATAAAATGGTCTCAACAACACCTCAAAATTAGAATAGCTAGAAAATGCGAAGAATTAATAAAATAACATTTTTTATAACAAACAATACAACCTTTTGCATACAAGGTCTTGAGGGAAATTCAAATTATGTATGTGTGTGTGTGTGTGTGTGTGTGTGTCTAATGACTGACATGGAAGATGGGTGGATATCCCCTAGTTACGTGAACTTTGGTCAAAATTTTCGTCAGCCTTGACATCTATTGAAGCTAGTTGAGTCAACATATATGCACTTTCAAAAAAGTAGCACTCTAAAGTTAGGAAAGAAACTATACAGTCTATTCTATTTACAAAAAGGCATTGTTGACTGTAGGTTTGTAACGCCATATTATAACCAAAAATAGAGGACGATAGCCAACAACACCTTGTAGAGTACAGGAAGACCAACATCGTCTCAACTAGCCATAAGTCCTTCTATATCATAACTTTTCTAGCTGCTAAGGGAAAGGTTGCAAAGATGTGTGGTGAATGCTAGGAAGCTATAGAACAACTATTAACAGTGCCTTGTAGAAAACAACACAAACAGTATAGCGGTGCAAGCATGAATAGAAAGTGGGAGACTTCAACCACACAATCATGATTTCAAAAAATACAAATAAAGTAATTTTGCAGTCCATCACCATTCAATAGATATGATGGTAATCAACAAGTCTATAATTACCACTGGACAGTGTATAGGAAATATTGCAACAAAAAGAAAGTTATATGCAACTCTAGTAAAAAGAAACACACGTAAATACCTAAACAATGACTGCTCCCAAATACCCAGCAAAAAAGGACATGAAAGCCACATAAATACGTCAAATATAAACAAGCCACACTATACACCAGCAAGGCTCCAAATGCAAGTAAAGCATGTTTGCAGTTTGCTCCATGCACATGGGAAAGAACCAATATAGGTGATAGGAACAAAGAATAAACAAGGAATAGACTTACAGGATTCGAGCCTAACAGTTGTTGGGTAGCCTCAAGAGAGCTAGAACCAACCAACATTACTAGACCCACTATTTTTAAAAGATAGAGCTCCAACACTAGCAGTTGGCCACAAGTTCTATTGCGAGAAGAATACAACAACCAAAGAATCAATTAAACCATCAAAATCGAACAAGCACCATTCTCAAATTTTAAATAGAAAACCTTTCTACATTCCTATTTTTTTTCAGAAATCTACAATATAATTAGAACAAATAATTTAAGAAATGCACATTTATAGATGTCTCCATAAATAATTTCAAAAACAATCTATATTCCTCCAACACAACCAACCTAGAACATATGCTCTTGACCAATGCAATCAATACTAGCATTAATCTTCCATATATCAAAAAACTAAAACTTTTCATTCAAAGGATGACCCAAACGAAAAAAACATACAAATCACTACATACCAATATTATTTGTATCTAGTATGACATTGATACATATCTACACAAAGGGGAGGAACAAATATTTGATTCATGTCATATGTTTTGTGGCCATCATTCCAATATGGCATTCTTCATTATTATACTCTAGCCTAGGTTGCATTGAATCATTTCAAACAACACACCATAAGAACATGGTCTAGAATTTGCAATAAAAGTTTTACATAAGGTGGCAGGTGTTAGTTTTAGCTTTCGGTTGTAATGGCTGCAATGTAATAAAATACCCAATGCTATGCAGTTTATTCCATTTTTACATAATCACCACACTAAACTTGACACTTTTTTGTGATTCTTCCAGGCCATAACCCAACCATAATGAGGTAATTGATAAAATAATGTACTATAAAAAAGCTCTCAGAATAATGATAGTGACTACAAATCGAGTAACAATGGTCAAATCAACAATCAGATCCCAATGCACTTAATTTTGATAGCATCTTCTTCTAAATGTCAGGGTCTATCAATCTTTCCCAATGTTGCATCCACACTACACTACATTTCAAATACACATATACACATATACACATACATATATACATCTACATATATATACATGTATATATACATATATACATGTATATATACATATATACATATCGATATACATATGTCCATCCACAACACACTACATTTCAAATACAAATATACATATATACACATACATATATACATATAGATATACATACGTATATATAGATACATATATATATACACACACATACATATATATACATACATATACACATTTGTATACATATATACATATAGTTACACACATTGTATGTTTTGCATGTACTGGGGGTAATTGTAATAACAACTTCCATTTTAATGCCTCGAGGAACAAAACAAATGTTTGGGTAATTTTCAATAATGCATTGTTTGGTGTCATTATGTTGCTATACCTGGTATGAGGGCCAAGAGTGATGACAACAAACTTCTATGGGGCTGTAAGAAGGATCAAGCTTTGTACAACTTCATTGAAGGTGGGTGGAGGCTATTTTGTCTTTTTTTTGCAAAGGAAGATGGTTGGAAATGGAAAAGAAAAGTGTCCCCTGTGATAATATTTTTCCCTTTTTTTTGCAGGAAAGTTAGCGACAAGATGGGCTATAAGTCTGGACAGAATTTTCATCAACTTCCCAAATTTTTTTGTCTTCCAATGGCTATGGGAAGTTAGTGGCCATAGTTGTTGGCTACTTTCAGAAATAGGGTTGTACGGTTCAACATTAATTGTTATATTCCTTGCATCTACCATCAATTGTGATAATAAAAGCAACCATTCAACGCCTAACAAAACTTTTTTTTTTGTAGCACATTCTTTCAATTTTTTACAAAGCTATGTTGAGAAATCAACATATTTTAACTTTGTCTCCCACTCCCAATCTTTATGGCTTCCTTTTTTATTAATTCAACAATATATATATGTATATATATATATATACATATACACATACACACACACACACACACACACATATATATATATATATATATATATATATATATATATATATATATATATATATATGTACATATGTACTATACATACATACATATATATACATATATACACCACAACAATGCAAACCCTAAATAAATCAATATTGGTTTCAATGGTAACCTAGATGGGGAAATTCACCAAAAAAACAACAGATTAACTATTTTTGAGCCATTCACACAAAACAGAATCCATAAATGAAATAATATTTCCAACACTCATGCACATGTGAAACCCCACAAAACACAAGAAATCTTGATATCAAGATTCACCAAAAATACAAGTTGGATTAAGTTTTGTGTATTTTTTGTGAAGCTCGATGGAGGTTATTGTGTGCTCTTAGCAAGGGAGGGTAGTTGGAAATGCAAAAGAAATGTCTCACTTGTGATCATATTCTACCTATTTTTTTGTAGGCAAGTTGGCGAGAAGATGTCTGTTTGAAGGAAGCGGGAAGAGATGCATGTGGAAGAAACCCTCGACGATATTCTTCGATTTTTGGTTGGTGGTTATATTGCTTGATTTTCCATAAAGCACTATTGGTTGTTTCAAATACCTTGTTTTATTTATGGTTCACGTTTTCCATGCATGGTTTTGCGTGGATTTGATACTGTGATTTTTTTTGTGAGTTTGTGTTTATTGTTTTTGTTAAAATAATAGCACATAAATATCACAACCCACACCTTTTGGAACCATCAACACGTGCAAAAAAACACAAGATAACCTTCAAGCACCTTCACAAAAATTGCACAGCATTCAACACACTTGCACCTTCACAAAAGCGTTCCCTCCACACTCATAGCTATCTTCAACAACAACATAAAACTTAGAATGCCATTGAACAATACGGTATCAACAACTGCACAGACATTTATTTTGTTTTCCAAGGACTTTACAACAAATGTTATTTGCACCATCACCACTACATGGGAACCATACAATAATCAATGCTAATGACAGTTCACTGGCCTCCTCTACATTTATGTCAGTTTGGAAGGCTCCTCTATCATCATGCCAAACACCTACCACCCTTTCGACATAGCAATGAAGACCCAAGTTCGGAAACTTGAGCCATAGGGTTGAAGGGAAATCTAGGCCAAACTATAACCCATTTTCCAAGTTCCCCCCGGAGCCAAGGAAGCTGGGAAATGGTGAGGTAGTAAAAAATTATAGGAAGATTTGACACAAGTAGGCATATATACATATATATATACACACACACATATATATACGTACACATTTATACATATACATACACATATATGTATATACATATATACATATATATATAGATACACACACACACACATATATATAGATATATATCGATGTGTATATATATATGTATATGTATATATTCATGTATATATATACATATACATATATATACATATATATATAGACATATATATATATATACATATATATGTGTGTGTGTGTGTGTGTGTGTGTGTAGACATGCAAAATTAGCATCATGCATTTAATTAATTCATATTTGTCCATTCATCAAATAAATCAAGTCTATTTGATTTATCTCTAAGGTCATCCATTTAAATTAAATAAATCAACCTTATTTAATTTAATCCTAACATCACCCTCTTTGATTAAATAAATCAAACCTTTTTTTAATTAAATCTAAAACATCTTTCATCTCCTTTTTGATTTAGCTTAATCCTTAAATCTAATTCAAATGGGTCAAATCACCTAATCCTCTTTTTAATTAACTAAATCAAGATTAAATCTAATCTAATGCATGTCACATTCTCCAGATTTTCCCACTTGCACAAATAAATCAATTAATTCATTTATTAAATCCTCATTTTCCCTCAACAAGGCATCTTTGGAGAATATTCCCTCAAGTTTGAATTCAAATCAAGTTGACTTGTCCCTTCCAACATGGCATTAACTCCCCTCTTACATGTCCCCCACTTGGTATTTAAGTCCCTTTTTCTCCCTCCAACAAGACAAATTGGAAATTTGAAAAGGCCAACTAATCTCATTTATTGGCACATTGACCAAAACTTGCACATCCTCCATCCACTCACATTTGGACAAGTGGCTCCTTCCTATTGGTTGAATCTTTATCCCACATTCACCCATTTGGCATGTTTCTCCATCCTATCATTCTATAAATTGGAGGTCTCATTCCTAATTTTAGCATCCACAATCCTCCACAACTCATCCAAGTTAGCATTTCATCTTCATCATCATTTCCACAATCTTCATAGCATTTTCATAATTTAGCTTAGCAAGGATTGGGAAAGGGCATCTTTCCACATTGAAGAAGCACCAATCCGCTATGGGATAAATATGTAACATGCTTTTTTATGCTCTCAATTAGTTTATTTGATATTTTTCTATTTTGATTGCATTGTGAAGCATGATCTAGTATTTCATAGGAGTGCTTAGTTTGGTTTACTTCATTTTCTAATAACTCTAATGTTTTTCGACATTTGAGGTAAATACAAAAAAGGTGCTCACAATATACATATATATTGCTCGTTTCTCTACCTGGGTTGTTGTTGAAACAAATATTGTTTAAATTATCACTTTTGTTTTGTGGCTATGGTTGGAACAAAAGAAAAAATAGTTAATGCCCTTCCTCACGGTATATAATTTAAAAAAAAATAGAATAAAACAATTAAGTCTATTCATTCAATGTTTTCTTAGCAAATGGTTTCCACCTTGTGGCTTTGGCTAGAACAAGAGGAAAAATAGTTAATTGTATTCCTAAGGTTATATCGTTTCATTTTGGAATAGTATAAAACAATTAATGTTGTTGATTCAATGTTTGGTTACATTATTTCTCCATTATTCCTGGAAAAACTTCATGGGCCTGATCCTATGGCTACTAACTACTTTAAGAAGAAGTGGAATAATGGAGAAATAATCCTCTTTGGGAGAAAAGTGAAATTGGATGAGGAAATCATAGGAGAGGTGACTAGAATGTCCACTGAGGGCATGAAGTTTTATTGTGACAAAAGGTTTTTAGATGAGGTGGTAATCAAATTCCCTAAGAAAGAAAAGGAGAAAATGAAACTGATCAAAGTTTCCAACAGCTATTTTGAAATTGACACCATCAAGGCGCTTTAGAGAAAGGTGCTTCATGTCATAATGGATTATATTACCTTGGATGGGAGATTCACTAGAGTTTATGGTCATAATTTTACTATCCTTAACCACTTCCGCCATAAGGTAAAAATTTCTCTGCCTCATTATTTGTTCTATTCATTGAGCAATAGCCTTGAGGACCACAAGAAAAATCCTAGGAGAAACCCTATTCTTCATCCTAGTCTTATTAGGTTAATCTATGAACATTTTCAAAGCCTATCAACTTTATCTAAACCGGTTGCCTCCATGACATCTGAGGACTATGATACAAACAGTGGTGGTTTGGAGAATCATTCTAAGCCTAACCCAGAGAGAATTGTTGAAACCCATCTGTCCCCTATCCTGTCTGGTAAGAAAACCTAGCTTTGTAAACCCAGGCTCGCAAAAGCTAACCCTGAGATCTACCTCAGCTACCCGATTCCTTTAAAGATTCCAGCTCTCAATGGTTCCCCTACCAATAAGTTGGTTTCTTACTTTGTGGACTCTTTGGAGGACAAAACTGAGAACCCTAAAGCTAGCAGAAACTTTGTCTCTAACCCTCCTACCTCTTTCAGAGATGATGGTACTATATTTCCAAGCTCCCCTAACCCAAATGATTTTAACCTCATTTTAGATCAAGATTAGTTTGGAGATATCCTTGCTTCTGCTAAAGTGGAGTTGGTTTTCAGGGTTATGAAATGGGCCTATCAAGAAATTAATGATCTTAATCTCAGAGATAGGGTTTTAAAAAGCAAGTTGGAGGAACTGGAATTGAAGTTGTCTGCTCTAAGCAATGAAGAAGGAAAATGGAAAAAGAACAATACTAGAATGGGAGATTATGGCATTGAGGAGAACTATGACTCTGGAAGCTAAAATTGTTAAAACAAAAAACAATATGAAAACTGTTGTGGAACAAAACCATAGAATGGCAAGGAACAATGCCATTATCATCAATGTAATGTCTGAAAAGTTAGAAAAGTCGCAATAGGGCTCGTTGGTTGTTGATCTGGAAGAGGACAAGGATAAAAGCAAGAATGAAGACCAAGGAATATCGAAGAGGACCCGTTCCAACCTTAAGAGAAAAGATCCTCCTACTACCCAGATGGTCCAGATCTTAAAGAGGGAGGTTCAAGAAATGAACGACATGGAAGTTGAGACAATGAAAATTTTAAAGTCCCAAGTTTAGTCGTTGTTGGCATTTTGTCTAGTCTTTTTGTGTCTTTTATGTGGCCCTTGCTAGCCTTTTTTTGGTGGTTGTGGCTTTGTCATCTTGTTGTCCTCTCTACAACCTCTCTATTTATGGGGTCTTTGACGATCTTTTGTTTTGTTTGTAAACATTCTAGTTTCAGGTCCTTGTAAAACCCCTTTTTTCCTCTTTCAAAAATGTTTGGTTACATTAGTTATTATTAAGGTTACATTAGGTATTATTAATTAGTGTTCTTTGCTTTAGACTATATTGGGTGTATTTTAATATCAACATATATGTATATATATACATATATATATACATATATATACATATATATACATATATATACATATATACATATATATGTATATTATTGTTGATATGTATATACATATGTATATGTATATGTATATATATTTATGTATATGTATATACATATATATGTATATATACATTACATATATATATACATAATATTATTATTATGTATATACATATGTAGTGCATACATATATGTATATATATTATATATGATATGTATTACATATATGTATATATACATACATATGCATATATACATATACATATATATGTATATATACATATACACATACATATGTATATACATATATGTATATATGTATATACATATGTATATGTATATGTATATATACATATACATATGTATATACATATATATATGTATATATACGTAGATATGTGTACAATACACATACATTTATATATATTTCAATTTCCTATAGGACTGTCTTTGTGGTTTGCATGTAGTTGATATGGAGGGGAGAGGAATATACACACACACACACATATACATACACATATACATACATACATATATGCATATATATACACACATACACACACACACACACACACATATATATATATACTTATATATTTTCCCAGGGTTTGTGTTTGATGTTTTCCCTTTGTGGGGCTATTTGCAACGGAATAAACTTGTAGAGGTTGTGGAGTTTTTGTCAATTGTTATTCTATAGGTCAGGCTATATTCTGGCTTCCTACATGTACATAGCTATTAAAAGTAATGTACTCTGATTTATGGATTTCATTTTTTGGTTATGCTTGAAACATAATAAAATAATTAATGTTGCTAATTCTATGTTTGGTCAATGTAGGAATCATTGATTACTGCTATTTTCCTTAGGCTATACATGGTATATTTTAATATCAATATATATATTTAACATTAAAATTGTTAACGTTATGGTGTTTTCATCGATTCTTATTGTATAGGTCAAACTATATTGTGGCTTTCTGCATCTGGGTGGGTATTGAAAACATTGTTGTTTGATTCATAGCTTTCCTTTTTTGGTTATGGTTGGAATAGAATAAAATAATTATATATATGCATGTGTACATATATACATATATTTATATATATTTCAATTTCCGGTGGGTCTCTAGATATACATTTATTCATTTATCTATGGCTATATACAAATATGCATATATATGTCTATATATACATATATATATACACACATACACACACACACACACAAACACATATATATGTAGATATGTGTACATATACACATAAATTTGTATATATTTTAATTTCCCATAGGATTGTCTTTGTGGCTTGCATTTAGTTGATATGGTGGTAAAAGGAATATATATGCATATATATATACACACATATAAGCACATACACATATATACATATATATACACATATACATATATACATATATATACACACATGTATATATACTTATATATTTTTGCAAGGTTTGTGTTTGATGTTCTCCCTTTGTGGGGTTGTTTGCAATGGAATAATGTTGGAGAGGTTGTGGAGTTTTTGTCGATTGTTATTGTATAGCTCGGGCTATATTCTGGCTTGCTGCATGTATGTGGCTGTTGAAAGTAATGTTCTTTGATTTATGGATTTTATTTTCTGTTTATGCTTGAAACACAATAAAATAATTAATGTTGTTGATTCTATGTTTGGTTAAAGTAGGTATCATTGATTACTGTTATTTCCCTTAGGCTATATACGGTATATTTTAATATCAATACATATGTAATATTAAAATTGTTAACATTATGGAGTTTTGGTCAATTCTTATTGTATAGCCCAGACTATATTGTGGCTTTCTACATCTGGGTGGGTATTGAAAACATTGTTGTTTGATTCATGGCTTTCCTTTTCTGGTTATGGTTGGAACAAAATAAAATAATTACATATATGTGTACATATATACATATATATGTCTATATATATTTATATATACACACACATATATATACATATATCTTCTTGTATGGTTTTTGTTTGATATTTTCACTTTGTGGCTATGTTTGCAACTAGATAAAATTGTACAAACTATGTAGTTCTTGTCAATTGTTATTGCATAACTCGGGCTATATTGTGGCTTACTCCTTGCAAGTGGCCGTTGAAAGCATTGTTCTTTCATTTATGCCTTTGATTTTATACTTATGGAACTTGTAACAGAATAAAGCAAGTAATTGTTTTCATTCTATGTTTAGTTATATTAGGTATTATTTATTATTTCTCTCTGCCTTAGACTACACAGGATATATTTTAATATCAATATATATATGTAAGATTAAAATTGTTAAGGTTATGGAGTTTTGGTCAATTCTTATATTTTTGCATCTGAGTGGCTATTAAAACCATTGTTGTTTGATTCATGGCTTTCATTTTCTGGCTATGGTTTGAACAAAATAAAATAATTATAGATATGTGTTTGCATATATACATATATTGATATATATTTCAATTTCCCATCAGTCTCTCTCTATGGCTTGCATTTAGTTGATATGGTGGAAAAAGGAATATATATATACATATACACACACACACAAATACATATATACATATATATGTCTATACACAAACACACACACACACATATATATATACATATATATTCTTGTATGGCCTATGTTTGATACTTGTGCTTTATGGCTATGTTTGCAATGGGATAAAATTGTAGAGGCTATGGAGTTATTTTCCATTGCTAGTGTATAGCTTAGGCTATATTGTGACTTACTCCTTGCGAGTGGCCAGTGAAAGTACTGTAATTTCATTTATACCTGTCATTTTCTACTTATGATTGGAACAAAATAAAAAAATTAATGTTGTTGATTCTATGTTTGGTTACACTAGGTATTATTGATTATTGTTCTCTCCCTTAGGTTATACATAATATATTTTAATATCAGTATATATATGTAAGATTAAAATTGTTAAGGTTATGTAGTTTTGGTCAATTCTTATTGTGCAACTCACATTGTACTGTGGCTTTCTACATTTGCGTGGCTGTTGAAACCAACCTTGTTTAATTTATAAATTTTATTATCTACTTATGGTTGGAATAGAATAAAATAATTAATGTTGTCCATTCTATGTTTGCTTACATTAGCTATTATTGATTATTGTTCTCTAGCTTACGATATACTTTTGTCAACTTTGCTCAGGATTTTGTATTATCAAATAATATATGTAAGATTCAAATTCTTAAGGACATGGAGCTTTGGTTGATCCTTATTGTATAGCTTAGGCTATATTGTTGCTTTCTGCATCTACGTGGCTATTGAAACCAATGTTCTTTGATTTATGGCTTTCGTTATCCGGCCAACAACATTAATTATTTCATTATTTTTATTTTCTTCCACCAATAACCAAAAAACAAAAATTGTTGTGTTTTTTGTTGAATTTCCCCATCTGGGTTACCATTGAAACCAATAGTGATTCATTTAGGGTTTGTGTTCTTGTGTTGTTGTTTTGCATAAGGGATTGTTCACTATTTTTTTCTACGTCAAGCTAACGTTGTTTGATTTATTCCTTTCGTTATCTGGCTATGGTTGGAACAGAATAAAATAATTAATGCTATCCATTCTATGTTTGGTTACATTATGTATTATTGATTATTGGTCCCTAGCTTAACCTGTACTTGTGTCAACTTTGCTGGGAATTTTCACCATCCTCACCATTTTTCCCTCTTTTTCAGGAGTTGAGGTAGACTTGGCAGATGGGCTATAGTTTGCTCAAGATTTTTGTCAGCCCTACAAGTATATGTATGTATATATATATACACACATTTCCATACATATATACATATATATAGATATATATATATACACATATACATATACATATATACATATATATACACATTTATATACATATACACATATATATACATATATATATATATATAGACATTTACAGATATAGTGGTGGATAGCTTATAAATTCACTCACAATTTTGCTCAACCTGCCAATTTTTTGGCCTTCCAATTCCTGTGAAAAAGGTGGCAGAGGTAGTTGTTGGCTACTTTGGGAATAGGGCAGCATTTTTCAAGCCGCATGGATAGAGAAGGCTGTGTAAATTAAAAGCTAGTTTGCATCAACATTAATTGATGTATGCTTTGCATGTACTGGCGATGGTCCTAATAAGACCAACGATAAATCGAAGCCATAAATGTAACAATATAGCCTAACACAAACAACGATAATGAATAGTCCCTTATGTAAAACAACATGGACTACATAACATTAACTATTTTACTACATTCCAACCATCACCAAAAAATAAAAGACGTGAAGGAAACAATATTGTTATCCACACTCACCGAGATGGCCAAACCTACAAAACACTAAAAAAGATAGTTCCAAATGCATAGACAAACATGCCTACAAAAGATGAACCATAAATCAAACAATATCATTGTGAACAAAGTATTGATATCTACACCTACTCATATATCTACTTGGGGACATAGTTGTATGTATGTGTCCATTTACATATGCATATACATAAATACACATGCATACAATTGGCATTTCCCTATCTTATAGAACTTCATGTTATAGATGTGTGTAGATATTGGGTCGCCTGTTAGATATCTATTCATATATGCATACATAATTCAAAATTTACAACTATTTGTGAGTTGTTCTAATGAGAATTTTCTTTTTATCTTCCTTACAATCTTCATAGTGAACAAAACCCTATAAAAAATGCAACAATATAACCTAGAAGAATGCAACCTATATAAGATTAACTATTTCATTGGGTTGAAACCATCACACACAAAAAAATGGCTTCCAATAGTGCCTCACATACAAAGCCCACAAAACATAGAAAGTTCCCAGTAACAGACTGACTCAAAACCTTCACCATGAAAACACAAACCCTAAATGAATCAATATTGGTTTCAATGGTAACCTAGATGGGGAAACTCACCAAAAACACAATAGATTAACTATTTTCTAGCCATTCACACAAGACAGAAGCCATAAATGAAGCAATATTGTCAACACTCACCCACATGTGACAACCCACAAAACACAAGATATCTTGATTTCAAAATTTACCAAAAACACAATAGATTAACTATTTTCCAATCATTCACACAAAACCCAAGCCATAAATGGAACAATAACAAATAGTCAACAACATGCCAAAACCTACAAAACTATACAGTCTTTCCAACAACAATCAACACAATGAAACAATATTTCTTTCAAGAATAACCTAGATGACATGCAGCTCTACCCACTTCCTTCAATAACACCCCTTCCCGCTTGCTTCCTCTTTCCTTTGTTCTTTCTCGATGACTTTCCAAAGAACACCATAGAACTATCACAACCCACACCATTTGTAACCATTGACGCATGCAAAAAAATAGAACATAGCCTTCAACCACCTTCATAGAAATTGCACATTCGTTCAACACACTTGCACCTTCATAGAAACTTTCCCTCCGCACTCACAGCTACCTTCAACAATAACATAAACCCTCATAATGACACCGAAGAATATGTTATTGATAACTGAACATACATTCATTTTGTTTTCTGATGACTTTAAAATAGATGTTACTTGCACCATCACCACTACACGGAAACCATACAACAATCAATCCTAATCACATTTCACTGGCCTCCTCTACACTTATGTCATTTCGCTGGACTCCTCTATCCTCGTGCAATAGAGACCCAAGCTCAACACCTTAAAGTGATAGGGCTGACGAAAAATCCAATCACACTATAACCCATCCACCAAGTTTTCCCCGGTGCCGGAGAAGTCAAAAAATAGCGAGGCTAATGAAAATTTCAGGAAAGTTGACACAAATAGCCTATCAGCTCAAAATACAACCTAGATATACAATCTAATATAAAAGCTTTCCATAATAAGTGCACATCTAAAATAAATTTTAAATTATTAAATTAAATACAAATAAAATATAATAAATTTATTATTACACATAAAAATAAGTTTTTAAATTAATATATTAAAACTACCATACTTATATTTAACAAATTAATGTACACTAAATTTTAGCACAAAATTAGGGTTATGGTTCAATTAAAATTCTAAGATAAAGCTTGGAGTTAGGGTTAGGGTGATTGGAGTTAGATTAGGATTACAATTATGGGTTAATGTTCAATAAAAGATAGGGTTAGGGTTAGGGTTAGGGATCAATTAGGATGAAGATGAAATTAGGGATAGGGTTAGGGTTAGGGATCAATTTGGATTAAGAATAAATTAGGGATAGGGTTAGGGTTAGGGATCAATAAGAATTAAGGTTCAAAAAGAGTTCAATTAGGGTTTTAAGGTTCCTAATTAGGGTTAGGGTTCTTGATTAGAGTTTAATTATGGTTACGGTTAGGCTAGGGTTCAATTAGGGTTAGGGTTAACATTAGAGGTACATGTTATAGGTTGGGGTAAAGATTACGATTAGGTTTACGGTTAGGTTTAGGACTCAACTAACATTAATCCTAACCTTAAACTCAATTCTAATGTTAACTCCAACCTTAACCCTAATTCTCTGTCTAACCCTAATCCTAATCCTAACCCTACCCTTGATCCTAATTTTATCTATAATCCTAACCCTAACCGTAATTGTGATGATAATCGCAACCCAAATTCTAATTTTACCTCTAATCGTAACCATAACCCTAACCCTAACCCTAACCCTAACCATAATAATTTTCTCTTCCATATTGCACTGTGAATGCTACTAGCATATATATATATAAATGCCAAGAGATATCCTTCTTGAAACATCTATTACACTTTTATGTGATTAGTTTATTAAAAAATAGACGCCTATCTCTCAGAGTTTTTATATATATTGTTAATTAATAATATATATATGCTAGTATTGATACAATTGTAATAATTATATTGAGATTATAACATTTGTCTATTTATTATTAAAATTCCTACCCATTCCTACATGTTATCAAAATCTCTAATCTTTGTTGATACAAGATAATTTAAAATGAAAATTTCTAAGGAAGATAAAAAAATAATGAATGCAACAATATAGTCCAACCTCTTTTGAGTGAATCTCATCTTTCTATTGAAAATGATATTGTATGGATAAATGAAAACTTGTTAAACTAAGGTATACAAATTGTTATAAATATAAATGAATATAAATTTATTCCTACTAAAAAAAGAAATATATTTCTTCTAATGAATATTTCTTCAAAATTTCAATGTAATTATTAAAATTTGTTAGCCAAACAATTAAAATTATTTAATTATATTCATTTTAATATTTTCAAGAACAATCAATATTAAGTCATCATTCAATTATTATTGCTAAGAATAATTTTCATTTTATTCTAATCATACATAATAACTTTTGTAAGATTTGTATTTAAATAAACATAAAAACAATCAAATGACATTATTTAAAAAGAAATAAAACCTAATAAAAAAACAAAAATTTAAATTTTTTTTGCATAATTATGAAATTTTATGTGAAAAAGAACTATGTTTTACTGAAAGCCCTTGGAACAACCAAATGATCATGAAGCTACCCCATCAACTAATTCAAGTCCTAGACCTATCTATCTCACATCAGAATTGAAAAAATGTTTGCAATGATAGATATTGTAAAATTAATAAATAAAAATCTAATATTACGAGTAACCCAAACCTAATTTGGTTATTTAGAATTGGAATGAGGTTCTTAGGGTACAGTCCCATGGAGGGGGTTTCCTAAAAAAATTTAGCGAGTGTTGCTATAATTTTTTAGGAATATTTTAAAGTTGTTGGTCCCATGAATTCAATTTTGCAATTCAGCTGAAAATTTTGAGCTCTAAAATTCAACAAACAATTTGGAGTAATTTGATAGAATTTAATAAATAAATAAAAACTATCATTTTTTAGGTTTTTTTAGGAATTTAAAATTATAAGTGATAGACAAGTGGCAAAAAAATTTCCTAAAAATTTCCTAAGTTGTAGGGGTAATTTCATATAGCATTCAGACCATTCCAGAGTCCTCAAATCTTGCCCAGGTGCACTCTGATTCAGCCTTTCTCTTTCTATTTTGCATTTTGTTCATTCTTAGTTCATTGTTTGCACATCACATTGTGTTTTCCAAAATAGCCTAAATCTTAGTTTTCCATTCATAATCAGTCACATAGATCACTTAATTGCATTTAGTTCAATTCATTTAGCTTAAATAACATCACACATAACATAATTTGAATGAATCCCTTAGCATTTTTGGCCCTACTTTCTCCTTTTAGGTGAAAAACCCTAGAAGAGTTAGAAAGATGCATGGTGCCAAAAATCTATGATTCACCTATCTATGCCTCTCCCCCCTCTATCTCTCTCTCCTACTCTATCTCTATTACTTATATCATGACCTCCTTTATCTATCACTCTTTCCTTGTCTATCTCTATCTTCCCATCTATCCCTCTCCCTCACTCTTTATGTCTCATTGTCTCTATCTCTCTCACTTATTCACTCAATCTCTCCCTCAATTTCTCCTACTCTCTCTATATCCATCTTGACCTCTCTCTATATAAAACTTCCTATATCTTTATCTTGCTCTCTCCAACTCTCCCTCTTAAAAAAATTACTGTCTCCCTCTTTTTGTATCTATTTATCCCTCTCCCTCTTTGTCTCTCCTTTCATCTCTCCATCTATATATTTATCTCTATGTATTTTTCTTTGACTCTCTATATCTTAACCCCTCTATCTTTCTCAATTGTATCTCTCCATCTCTCCTTTCTATACCTATCTCTCCCTCTTTCTATATCTATCTCCCCCCCTCCTCTCCCCATATCACTCCCTCTTTGTATATATTTATACTTCTCTCTCCTATATCCTGTACTTTTATCCTTCTTCTCCCTCCCTATCTATATATTTATACATAACTATTTCCCTCTCTCTATCATGCATACACACAAACTCCTTTCTCCGTCCCTATCTCTACCTCTATCTATATATCTATCTCTTTACCTCTCTATCTCTATCTCTCTGTATTTGTTCTTTCATCTCTCCCTCTATCTCTATCTTATTATCTCTCCATCTCTCTCTACCCCTATAGCTTTCCATCTCTAACTCTTATATATCACTCCCTATATCTTTTTATTTCTATCGATGTCTCTCTTATTTTCTCCCTCTCTCTCCCTTTCTCTCCATCTCTATATATTTATGTCTTCCATCTCTATCTATCCTCTATCCTCTCTCTATTTTCCTTCCTCTCCTTTCTACATCCCTGTCATCCATCTCCATCTCCATCTCCATTTTTATTCCATCTCTATGTCTATCTCCTTACCCCTTTGTCTTTCTCTTTCTCTTCCCCTATATCTCTCCATCTTTCCATCCCTATCTCTCTGTTTCTCTCCTTCTCTCCTTATTTGAAGCATAACGTGATCCTATTGGTAATGGAGCTTGATTATCTTCTTGATTTAGATGTTTTATTTTAGTTGTGTAGATCCTTGTAAGTGGATGCATAATTGATTTGAAGTTGTCACTTTTCTATAGAAATTTGAGACCTTTGCTATGCAAACAACATCATTTTCTAAACGGACTACCAATTGACCTCATGTATACTACACAAATGTATGCAAAAAAATAGACCAAAATTCTCCCTAATTAACCAATTTTCCAACACAATCATTGATTTGTATTTTATGAAGTTATACATATTTTGCAAATTTAACCATCCACACATAAACTAACTTATGGAAAATACTTAATTATAACAATGTGATATTTTTCCTACTTACAACACATTCTCAAATTTCTACAAAACAAACTACTCAACTTTAAAATTCTCATAAAACTATGTGGTGTGCCCATTGCACACAAAATGTGTGATTGCTAGACATTTGTATATGTGTATTAATTTATATGAGAATACAAGGTATATTTCTAGATCTTATAATCTTTGAATTTGTGACACTACTAAGAAGGTAAAACCATGAAAATTAGATTTTTTATCATCAATTATTGCTCTACTAATTGATAAACACTATGTTTTATTGATTTTCATTGCCATGTTTTTAGGTGGACTTATTAGTAATGAGCATGAATAATAGAAAAAACTAAAATTATTTGCAACTCTTATGTAGCTTATGTAATTTTTTATACTATTCCTAAAATTTTCATATTCTTGTGATACGGTCTTCCAAAAAAATTAAATGTATTTTAACATAAAATTGTTTAAGTAAAATAATTTAATTTAGCCTTATGACAATTATTTTCCACATAGACACAATTTTAACTATTATTTTACCTTTTCTATAAGTAGTCATTTGTTTACAATGTAGATATTGAATTTGATGAGACCTCTCTCCCTTTAAGAATTTATTAAATGCTTACAGTTTTCATATAAAAAATTTTATGTATCCCTCACATTGTAATATTTATTGAACTCTAGAAATCTCAATGAGAAGATAAAATTTTGTGATATAATAAGATATAGTAATAAGAAGATAATTTTTTTCTGATATAAGTGATTTTTTTCTCTTTTTTTAGACTGTGAGAATTGGGTAGCCCCCCTATAAACTATAATTCACCCACTAAACTTTTTCACATGACCAATAATGTTGGAATAATACATCCTTTGTTACCATGGGGATGAGGGGAAGACTAGACCTTGTGACCTTTTTCCTTCTACATGATGCTTTAGCCAATAATGTTAGGGACTTTTACCCTCCAATAGAGGAGGTTGCCTAAATAAACCATATTATAATTTTAATGCTCTTACAGTTAAATATTTTTTATCACATTTATGAAAATTTATTGCTTAACAAATAAAAATTATATGATTTTGATAAAAGGGTAATAAAAATTATATGTTAATTAAAAGTATATTTATTTTATAGAAAAGAATATATAAATAATGTGAAAGAACATGTACAAATGCCCTTCCCCTTCTCTAGCTCCTGTTACTATAGAGCCCATCCCATCTTCCCTACTTTCAGTGTCCCTACTCTCTCATACGGCTGACCAGTGTTGAATTCTTCCATGTTTTGTTTGGAGGTCTCCACTTTAAACCTGCCCCCTCAAATGCATGTTGTTGGCCCACAATCGAAGACTGATGGGATCCTTTCTAATGTTTCCTTTTCTATCCCTTGTTTTATTCCCCCTCTCTTGTGAAGACTAGTCTTCTCAACTTTCCAGGTATTTTAGCCCTCAAAATTCAACGGATGTGGGGATTAATGCTAAGGTAGGAAGAAAACTTGGTAAAGTTACTAGATATAAAAAAACAACTAAAGATATTGTGAACACGACAACTACGAAATAATGGAGCAAGTTGGATCCAAACATGTAGTAAGAAATGTTGATCGTCTCTTAGAATATTTGAGGGATTAATAGTCTTCATAAGAAGCATATTGTCATGGATTTCATTAAAGAATTCAAGATTGAAATTATCCTCTTGAAAGAAATTAAAATGACTCTTGTTGAGTTTTCCAAATTTGGTAAGTTCATTTCTCCTAATGCTTTATTTGTGGAGGTGGATGTTGTTGGGGATTTTGTGGGTTTGGTTATGATGTGGAATCCTTTTCTCAAAGGATATATAATCTCTAAGGAAAAAAAATAATTTAACATTAGTTTCTTTGAAAGCTTTAGTCTCTCTAATTGGGCATTATCTAATGTCTATGAGCACAATAATGTGGTCTAGAGGAGGTATACCTGGGTTGACCTACTGAGAAGTAGGAACAAACTTTTCCATAGTAACTCGAAGGTGATGTGAGATTCCAATTCCCCTCTTTTTCTTTCGAAAAAAAGGGAAGTATTCTAGATATGTTAAACATGTTGGATCTCAAATCCTTTTTGAATGATGGAGGTTTGATTTATTTAGACCTTGAGGGTAGCTCATTCACTTGGTCTAATAAAAAAATAGGGGACAACCTTATTCAAGTCAAGCTTGATCATTGTTTGGTCTCTTCAAACTAGTACACATCTTTTCTCTCTCCATCCTCTCTCATTAGACTTCGCTTGGATCATACCCTACTTCTCTTGTGTTGGAGTACTCCCTCTAATGAGAGTCACTTATGTCCCATTTTATACCAAATTTTAGCCTATTTCATATACCTTCATATCCGCTTCCACATTCCATCTATGTTCCATATCATACCAATTTACAATTTTATGTTGCATATGATTAAATATATATAAGTGGTATTTAATATAGTTTTGGATAAAATATGGAAATTAATTATTAATTACATTTACTAATAAGCATTATGATTTCAATCCTTGGAAAATATATCTTGCAGCATAAATTTCCTATCATCAACATACAGACTTATTGTCATCAGCATACAAACTTCCTATCATCACATATAGACTTCATGTCACATTCTTCACAGGAACCTCCTATCACCTACACAATAAAAAATAATTTTAGCAATTAATTTTATTTTAAATAATTATTTATTGTGCTACTCATATGGAATGAAATAAAATATATTATTTGATGTTGTAACTAATAAAATTATGATGAATGGAGGCAAAATAAATAGCTATTTTTATGGCACAAGAAACTCCTATTTTTATGGATGGTTTTATTCCAACCCACAAGCCATAAATAGTGCCATAAAAGATGACAAGAGAATAGGATCAAGTGCAACAAAATAGATCAGAAAAAAAATAAATTGGTGGTTTGTAAAATCATATGCATAATATTATAGAAATAATGCAACAAATCCACACATAGAAATAAGAGGAAGGGCGTAAACATTAAATAGCTTATAAGTTTGTTTCATGCCTTGTCAGGAAATTTAATAGCTATAAAGCGGGGTGAATTAGCATGTTGTAAGGGGCACATTATATTCAAATTATTGTATCATTTATGATAAAGTAAAATGATTCTTTTGATCACAACAACATAGAAAGTCTCTCGTACCATCTCACCTGCAAAACACGAAGCAAGGGCCCACTCCCTCATGAAGCATGGTGAAATTTATTTACTTATTTATACTATTAATATTTGTGTGTGTTATTTATTTTCCATTTGATTTAATCTCAATAGCTTTCAAACTTTAATATTTATGTGATTTAAATTCTAGGATCTTTATTATACTTCAGTTTGATAAAAGATTTTGTGATTCAAGTTTGGAACATAATATTTCATTAAAGTTTGATTTCAATATTTTTAATTTAGCGAAGTGTGTATTATTTTATGCTATAAATTATTGTTGTTACTATCACAAATTATTGTTATTAATATCACAGATTGTTGTTACTATCATAGATTTTTGTTGTTACTATCACAAATTGCTGCTATTTTTATAGCAGTTCCTGTCAAAAAGGTAGAATAGAAAAGTTAAACTATATTTTCATTTAGGAAATTTGTGTGTGTTCTAGTTGCATTCATCCCCACTTTATTCACTTCTTTCCTCACTTAGGTATACTTCCACGACACCTCTCGCAAGATTATGATCCTCAAATTGATACTTGGACCAAGCTGAAATATTTCTTATTCTTTACAACAATTTTTTCCAGGTCACTCGCATGACAAGCGAAAATACTCACCATTATACTAACAATGAAAGAAATTTAAAAAATGAGAAAAAAGAGAAAAAAAATGAAAAAAGCAATAAATTCTAACAATGAAAACCTTTGGGCATTGTTAGATGACTATGATTTGAAAACCAATTTTTGGCGAATTGTAGTTGAATAAAATTATTAGTGGTGAAAGTTGTTTTCACAGTGACACTAAGCAGTAAGTGATTGAAAAATGTCTTGTTGGTGGTCACTTATTATTATCAAAATTGCAAAAATGAAAAACAAATGAAAAAGAATGAAAAAATAAAAAAATTGCAATAATTTGTGTTCTTTCTATGGGAAAATCAGTTTGTAGGTATACTCTATTGCTTTAGTGGTTGTCTAAGTACCTCCTAGCACCTCCTATTGCTCACTTGTGTAAATGCACTCTTATTTATTATGGTCTATTTCACTTCAATCACTTGTCCTGAGAGTTACATTTTCAGTGGAGGTGTTAGTAAAAATGAAGAGTGAATTTAGGCTACCATTAGTATGCTTCCTAAATACTTCAGTTCGGTGGAGATATTTCATGTGTGGTGTGGCTATAGTCCTTGCCACAATTTTTTGTTCCTTCCTTGCTAATATTCACAATTGTAGAGTTACAATGGCTATCGGATCTTGGCATTAATGGACATGCAAGTTGGTAAAATAATCAATTTTATTTTTCATTATTTTATCTTTTAAATTTATTAATATTTCTTATTATATTAATCATATCATGCAGCATTCCTACCCATCCTCTCCTTGTTTCCCAAGGACAATCAACCCTTTAAGTTGGGGGGAGGTCCACCATATTTATACTATTAATATTGTGTGTGTTATTTATTTTCCATTTGATTTAATCTCAATATCTTTCAAACTTTAATATTTGTGTGATTTAAATTCTAGGATCTTTATTATACTTCAGTTTGATAAAATATTTTGTGATTCAAGTTTGGAACGTAATATTTCATTAAAGTTTGATTTCAATATTTTTAATTTAGTGAAGTGTGTATTATTTTATGCTATAAATTATTGTTGTTACTATCACAAATTGTTGTTATTAATATCACAAATTGTTGTTGTTACTATCATAGATTGTTGTTGTTAATCACAAATTGCTGCTATTTTTATAACAGTTCCTATCAAAAAGGTAGAATAGAAAAGTTAAACTATATTTTCGTTTAGGAAATTTATGTGTGTTCTAGTTGCATTCATCCCCACTTAATTCACTTCCTTCCTCACTTAGGTATACTTCCACGAAACCTCTCGCAAGATTATGATCCTCAAATTGATACTTGGACCAAGCTGAAATATTTCTTATTCTTTACAACAATTTTTGCCAAGTCACTCGCATGACAGGCGAAAATACTCACTATTATAATAACAATGAAAGAAATTTAAAAAATGAGAAAAAAGAGAAAAAAAATATGAAAAAAGCAATAAATTCTAACAATGAAAACCTTTGGGCATTGTTAGATGACTATGATTTGAAAACCAATTTTTGGCAAATTATAGTTGAATAAAATTATTAGTGGTGAAAGTTGTTTTCACAGTGCCACTAAGTGGTAAGTGATTGAAAAATGGCTTGTTGGTGGTCACTTGTTATTATCAAAATTGAAAAAATGAAAAACAAATGAAAAAGAATGAAAAAAATAAAAAAAATTGCAATAATTTGTGTTCTTTCTATGGGAAAATTAGTTTGTAGGTATACTCTATTGCTTTAGTGGTTTTCTAAGTACCTCCTAGCACCTCCTATTGCTCACTTGTGTAAATGTAATCTTATTTATTATGGTCTATTTCACTTCAATCACTTGTCGCAAGAGTTACATTTTTAGTGGAGGTGTTAGCAAAAATGAAGAGCAAATTCAGGCTACCATCAGTATGCTTCCTAAATACTTCAGTTCGGTGGAGATATTTCATGTGTGGTGTGGCTATAGTCCTTGTCACAATTTTTTGTTCCTTCCTTGCTAAGATTCACAATTGTAGAGTTACAATGGCTATCGGATCTTGGCATTAATGGACATGCAAGTTGGTAAAATAATCAATTTTATTTTTCATTATTTTATCTTTTAAATTTATTAATATTTCTTATTATATTAATCATATCATGCAGCATTCCTACCCATCCTATCCTTGTTTCCCAAGGACAATCAACCCTTTAAGTTGGGGGGAGGTCCACCATATTTATTACCTATCTTTTCACCTATTATCATTCATTATTTCATCATAGTCATAGTATCAATTATTTTCACTTCTCATCATTCAAATTGTCTATCATTTCACCCATTTCCAATAGCTCATAAATATGGAGATAGTCTTTTGTGATACCTTTTATATATAGAATTTTCAATAAATAAATGCTAGGAAAAAATGCCAACAAAAATTGAGAAAAAATGATGAAATGAAAATGAGAAAAAAATGATGAAAAAAAAACAAAAATAAAAAGAGGTATGATGGAAAGGAAATTCACAAACAAAAGAAAATCCATGACGATTGATATGCATAAGAGTTATAGGAAAATTGAAGGGAACTCTAATTGTGAATGAGCTATATTAGTAAAGGGGTGAAGAGGAAATCCAAAGTCGCACTCCCAAGGATACACTCTCAGAAATAAAGATTGCACAAGGATGTGCAATATGTTAAGTTGTGAGGAATAATAAGAGCCATTTATGTCCCATTTTATGCTACATTTTATGCTATTTCATATACCTTCATATCCACTTCCACATTCCATTTCTATTCAATATCATACCATTTTACCATTATATGTTGCATATGATTAAATATATATAAGCGGTAATTAATATAGTTTTGGATAAAATATGGAAATTAATTATTGATTGTGTTTACTAATAAGCATTATGATTTCAATCCTTGGAAAATATATCTTGTAGCATACAGATTTCCTATCATCAACATACAAAATTCTTGTCATCAACATATAGACTTCTGGTCACATTCTTCACAGGAACCTCTTGTCACCTGCACAACAAAAAAATTATTTCAGCAATTAATTTTATTTTAAATAATTCTTCATTGCGATATTCATATGGCATGAAATATCATATATTATTTGATGTTGTAATTAATAAAATTATGATGAACGAAGGCAACAAAAAATCTTTTTTTTATGACACAACAAAATCCTATTTTTATGCCACAATAAGTTACTCCTATTTTTATGGTTGGTTTTATTCCAACACACAAACCATAAATAGTTCCATAAAAGACAACAAGACAATAGGAGCAATTGCAACAAAATAGGCCAAAAATAATAATAATTAGTGGGGTGGAAAATTATATGCATAATTTTAGACTTTTTGGCTCTCATGCCATGGCATACATTCCAAAATAGCAATTCAAGGCTATGGATCCACAATCTAATCATTGCATCTTTGTGGGATATCTAGATGGTGTAAAAGGTTATCACCTACTCCACCCTACCACACATGAGTCATCTATTGAGAGAACTATTAAGTTTCAAGAAATATCTCTTAAAACTATACTTGACACATCTAAACATATTGTGGACTCTTTAGATCCTAATTATAGTACTAATGATTCTGATCATGCTCAAAAGATTCTTAGTGTAGTATCTTCTTCTTCTAATTATCATAGTGATGATAGTGATGAG
The DNA here is from genome assembly GCA_007258455.2 of Sequoia sempervirens. Taxonomy (NCBI): domain Eukaryota; kingdom Viridiplantae; phylum Streptophyta; class Pinopsida; order Cupressales; family Cupressaceae; genus Sequoia; species Sequoia sempervirens. Next base: position 18,378 of record VDFB02282076.1, on the reverse strand, counting down.
GGATCATCTTCATCTAGTTTAGGGATTGCATTAGAAGTTGATATTTTTGCACCAAACTCACCCACATCTCACACTCTGCACAGGTTAGATACAGGGTTCAAGATTCAACATATGACAAAAAAAATCAGGAATATTTTTAGGTGGGGACATATGCCTTCTTTACTTCAGTTTCTAATCCATAGAAATTTCAAGAGGCATTAGGCATACGAGAGTGGGATATTGCTATGGATGAGGAATATAATTCCTTGATTAGAAATCATACTTGGGATTTGACTTCACTTCCTAAGGGAAGGAAGATAGATTGATGTAGGTGGATATATCAAACTAAATTTGTAGCAGATGGGTCAATTGATAAGTATAAAGCACAATTGGTAGCTAAAGGTTTTTCACAAGTTGCAGGCATTGACTATATAAAAAACTTTGCACTGGTTGCTAAGATGACTTCCATTAGAATCACATTTGCTATAACCACATCACATGGATGGGATGTACATCAAATGGATGTGAAGAGTGCACTTCTTCATGAATACCTTGAGGAGGAAATCTACATGGAACCACTAGGGTTTGTTCAGGATTCATTCTTAGTTTATAGAGTTAGAAAATCTCTCTATGGCCTCCAACAAGCTCGTAGAGCTTGGTATGACAATATGGATTCCTACCTTCTATATTTAGGTTTTACTAGATGTCATTATTATCCTAATGTGTATCTACTATGACAGGATGATTCTCTTTTGATACTAGTTCTATATGTTGATGACCTTTTGATTATCGAGAGTACTTCATCTACCATTATAGTAGTGAGGACATCACTTCAAGATAGATTTGACATGACAAACTTGGGTTTATTGCACTACTTCCTAGGCATTGATATTTCACAGTCAGCTTCAGGGATTACTCTTGCACAACCAAAGTATACTCTTGATCTACTTACACAGTTTCATATGACTACTTCCAAACCATCTCTAACTCCCTTTCTCTCTGGAGTCAAGCTTGACACTTCTTGTACTACACCGTTGGTTCATTTTACATTGTATTAACAACTTTTTGGTAGTCTTATATACTTGAATCATACTAGGCAAGACATTTCCTATCTAGTAGGCACGATTTTGAGATTCATACAAAAACCTCCTAAGCTGGATTGGAAAGTAGCTAAGAGGATCCTTCACTACCTTCATGGTACTCTTGGGTTTGGGATTCACTACAAAGTTGGTTAATCACTTGACTTGGTTGGTTATACATATTTAGATTGGTTTGGTTACACTAAGCATCACAATTCCACTTCAAGTTACAACTTTTCAGTTGGTTCAGGTCCTATCAGTTGGTCTAGCAAGAAGCAAAATGCTATTGCTATATCATCCATAGAGGAAAAGTTCAATGGGGATATCAACTTAGCTACTGAGGCTATATGGCTTCAAGTAATTCTTTCAAAGTTTGGTACTCCTTTTAGGCAATCTATAGTCATGTCTATTATGACAACCAGAGTACTATTCAAATATGCAAGAATCTAGTTCAACATCAATGAACTAAACACATAGAGATTCATATGGATTACATTCAAGAGTTGATTCATGGTCAGATCATCGACTTAGTCTTTTTCTAGTCTTTAGAGTAGGTTGTTGACATCTTCACCAAACCCTTCATTGAGAGAAATTCCATTCATTTACGAGCTCTTCTTGGTGTTCGGTCTATATCAGCATCATCATCATCCTTGGGGGGGGCTTTCTAGTCTTTTCCACATCTTCTTTCTTTTTGGAGGATAGTTTTTCCCATTGGGTTTTCTATCTTACTCTATTTTTAAGAGAGATTGCATTATACATGAGTACCTTATTAGGCCTCATGGTCGGGACTCATTTTCTTTTGCATTGTACATGGGTACCTCACCGAGCTAGTAGCCGAGACCCATCTCATCCATTCCCACCTAAGCTATGCTTAAGGAGGGGTGTTAGTGTATACATCATCTTTTGCATAAATATAGGCTAATTTAAGCCTATTTAGGTAGTCATTATGGAGCTAACCACCTCATTGGTATTCTTGACACATGTTCCTCATAAGTTGTCTAGCTGGTTTGGAGTCTAGAGAGGTGTCAATGGTTTTCACAACACCTCATGCTTGGTTATTTGGGAGTCTAGAGAGGTGTTGATGGTATTCAAAACCTCATGCTTGGTTGATCTCCTTTATATGTACATCTTTGACTATATAATACTTAGGTTGGCTATTATGCAGTTGTGTTCACTTTGTGCTTGTTTGCAATCTCTCAATTTTGCTAGTTTTCACAACAATAAACCTTCAAACCCTCACCACGGAAAGCCCCACATTTTTTTCAATACTAGTCATGAACATTATATCATCAAAAAGCTAAATTTATTCTTTACATCAACCACATACCCTAAAAAAACAAAGATGAATGATTTTTTTAGTGAAAAACTCTATTAGTATGCCTACAAAGATAATAATTTAATTCTGATTGCACTATAATTACTTAACACATATTGACCATACTCAATCCATAAAGATCCCTCTAAATTTTAAAGTCTTTAACATCAAAATTGAAGAGAATTGAGAGCCATTATAAAAACAAACATTCCTAGGAAAGGTATTTGCAATAATGATTTAAAATAACAACTATATAACTTGATAGTAAGCCTTCAAAGCCTCATCATGCAATGGCCCAAACTTTCTCTTGAGACTAGCCATGACCATTACACCATAAGAAAAATAAATTTTGTGCTCTACATTAACCACACACCTTGCACAAAAGGAAAGTATAACTATAAAGAAACAAAGAGAAACCTCACTCAAATAGAGTTAAAGACCATGAACTGAAACAAAATTTAAGCATAAATACTTCTAAAGGCATATAGAGAGCTTGAATAAAATAAATCTTCTACTTACAATTTTAGACACTTGTCTTCTAATTGAACTTGCCACATGCCTCTACATTTTGCTTTCATGTCTATTAACACAATGCAAACTACAATATCTATGATATCAAAAAAACATTAACCTCATCACTTGATCACACAACATTAATTTAATGAACTGACCATCAAACAAATTGCATTCATGCAAACATTAGAAAATAATTTTAATATTTTTCTTAAAAACAATATATATACATAAAAACATTAAAATATAATTTAATATTTGACTTGAAAATTTGATTGATTGATTACTGCAAAAAAATTGCATGTAATATACATACAAATATTAAAAAATAACTTTCAAGTAAATCAGTTCAAAAATATGAATCGAACATTATCCTTGCCATAAGCAGGGAGTGTTCAAAATAAAAATACTTCATTTATAAAACAGTGAACATAGCTCCATTATTATTTCCTCTCGGCGTATACTTTACTCCTTAGTGCTCCACATCTGCCGTGACGTATGCGGCACAATTCAGATCAACCGTGACTGAAACAATAAAATAACTATAATACACATAAAGTCAATTAAAATATTAATGGAGGTGCATCAAAAAGAGTTCTTACGTTTTGCTAAATGCAATGCATTCTATTACTGTTGGCCGTTTTCCCCTCGCTCTTTGATTCCTTCCAACAATTTTAAGTGGCATATATAAATTATTGCAATAAACGCGGAAAATTCATGGAAAAGAAAATGTTTGGACTTGCATATCACATAACATCAATATATTCTTTTAATGGGAAGGAATGAATGTAAGATGTTTTGATTGTAAATGTATATAATTGACTACATTTTAATACGTAGAAATAACAGTAGATTATATAAACAAAAAAAATATTGTTTATATTAACATGTCGGCTCCTCTACATATCTTTATGTAAAGATAATTATAAATAGTAAAAAAAAAATGGAATAAGACTTTTATATACTTTTAATATGGGGAAGTTTTTCATCAGTAATCATTACAAGTTAAATCGTCATTATATGAAGTCTATGTCATTGAATAATAAATTGGGATAAAAAAAAATGTAATCTATATGAAAGGATAAGCTTTTAGGCTTATATCTTGTGTATTTAATTTTTATTTTTTTTAAATTCATAAAAATAATGAATAGATAACTATTCTATTTTAATTAATAAAAAAACTGAAGAAAATGAATTGCACATCGAATAAGCTTTGATATGAATATTATAGTAGAGTAGAAAATTACATACATTCACACTTTCCCCATGATCTTAACATTTACTTGGTCATTTTTGACATATTTGTTGACCTTAAACATTTATCATATTAATTTGTTTAGGCCATCACCAATCCCGATATAGTTGTTTGTTTCACTAATTGAATGATAACTAATTTTACATTAGGTAGGTTCATTATCATGAACAAAAATAACATACATCAAATTTTGATTCCACTCAACTTTTGAGTTGAAAGAGATATTCAGTATTTACCACATAAATATTGATACAATTGTAATAATTACATTGAGATTATTTCATTTGTCAATTTCTTATTAGAATTCCTACCCATTCCACAAGTTATAAAAATATCTAATCTTTGTTGATGTAAGGAAAATGATTTTTTTTAAAGAAAGATAAGAAACTAATGTATGCACATTATAGTTCAAAAGAGAGTGAATCTCCTCTTTATATTGTCAATTATAGGAAATGATACTATATGGATAAATGAAAACTCAATAACCTAAAATATACAAATTGTTACAAATATAAATGAATATAAATTTATTTCTACTAAAAATGAAATGTATTAATTTTTTCTTCCATGGAACATTTCTTCAAAAATTTCAATGTAAATATTATAATTTGTTAGCCAAAAACTTAAAAAAAATTAATTATTTTCATTTCTAAGACCTTTTTTAAAGTTACATTATATTTTCTTAAAAAAAAATCAATATTCAATAATCTTTAGTTATTATTTCTAACAATAATTTTAATTTTATTCTAATCATAAATAATGACTTTTATAGGATTTGTATTTACATAAACATAAAAATCAAATCAAATAATATTAAGTAAAAAGAAATAGAAGTTAATAAAAAAACACAATTTTAAAAAAAAAATCACATAATTGTGAAATCTTATGCGATAATTCTTTAAAAGAACTACGGTTTACTGAAGCCCTTGGAGCAACCAAAATGATCATGAAGTTACCCCATTAACTAATTAATAATAAATAATAATGATCTATTTCACGTCAGAACTGACAAAATGTTTGCAATCACATAGATATTGTAAAATTAATTAGCCGATAGGCTATTTTGGGTGGGGAATCCCACCGGATTCGCCTGATGTCCGATTTTCCAGTGCCAGTTTGTAGGTTCTCCGATGTTTGTTTAGTGCATATTTATTTCAACCACGGATGATGGGAGTGAGGCCCCTGCACTGTGCACGGTGGGGTAGGTATGGCAGGGATGGTCAAAGGGCATGGCACCCCGACAGGGATTCGTCTGATGACTGATGCCGCCGACAATGGTTTTAAGTGGTAGATGATGGGAGTGACGCCCCTTATACTGTGCACAGTATCCTCAATAAATTTTTGTGGGGCAGGTATGGTAGGGATGGTCACAGGGCATGGCACCCCTGTACTTTTTGAATTTTTATGTTAGGGGGAAGTTGAGATCGGTGCAGAGAAACGTGAGGTAGATTTGGGAGACTAAACTCTTCTGAGTTGGTCTTAGTGTGGGGAAAATGATTCCACGTAGAGTAATAAAGCAAGGTGCCATAAACACCGCAGGTGAGAAAGAAGATTCTAGGTATTCCAAACATGTCGGCGACGTCGAGGGTCCAACCGAGGAAAATGTCACTGATGATGCACAACAGAGTGTAGCCATCTTCTGCATAGATCCTATGGATGATATTGTCAAAGCGTGGCTGCAAATGCTCCGTTGCTTCAAAGAGAGTAAGGATCTATGAAGAAGGCAGCGAATCTGTGTTCTCTGAACCCGGTGGTAAGCCATGATCAACACTGTTGAAAGGAAGCTTCGCTAGGCATATGTCCAGAGCAGAGTCCATTTGGCAGGCGCATTGAATCGTGGGTGTTAAGGCCTGAACGTTGAGAGGAGTGCTCACAATGGTGACAGTGAATTTGGTTCGAACGGCAAGGAGTTTGGAGAGCCAGAGAGCTGGAGGAGTATGTTTTTTGCTGGATTTCTGTCATTTCTGTGTGTTACTCGGGAACTTTGTAGTTACTGCTTTCTATGTTGTAGAATAAAGAAAAGCTTTTTTCAGTGCTTTCAGACTTGTGCAATTATGACGTTCTTATACAGCCTCCATGTTTTGTCTCTTGTCTTGCAGAGGATAAAACCTATGAGGACAAAATTAAGGCTGAGTTGAGTTAGGATAGGTTTCTGTTTTAGGTTAAGTGTTGTTAAAACGTAGTTTATTGTTAATTAACAAGGAAAGGGCATGGCCCCTAAAAGAGGAAAATAAGTTATCATTGGAGGCAGTGGTTGTGCTGATGAGTATTTTTGTTATCCAATATGGTGTATATTTTTTTGTGGTAATTTAAAAAATTGGTTACTTTGGCAGAATTTTGAATTTGAATGTTTAATAAGTTCAAAGGTGTGCATCTCTTTTAAATATTATCGAGAGACATTAAATATCAACAGTTCATATTCATATGTTTTTTTCCTAATTGCATTTAGAAAAAGATTCTCTTGTTATTTATTATTTAGTTTTTCTTTCTTTCATAAATAGTGAATACCCCCATCATGATGCTTCGTATAAGTTCCCATATTGTGTTTATGTAGTTTGGAATGTAGTATAAGGCTGAAAAATTTCTGTTGGGTTCTTCCTTCAATGTTTGCCAAGGCATGGGAAGGGAGATTAGCTGGTCTATAACACAATTTTAAAGAACTAAAAACACAAGTGAAACTGTAACATCCACTCATTATCGTTGCTTCAACTGTAATAATTTTTTAAATTATGAAATTGCTTTCAACATCTCAAGAATTACCAAATGAATCTAAAATTGGTTCTCTATAATCTTTTTGAATTTGCAGAAAGTATATATTATTGCAGCTATTGTAGATAGAAAAAAAATTGCGAGCTAAGAGAATTAAGGAAAATGTACTTTCTATTTGTAGCAGCTACTGTAGAAGATGCATACTCCAAAATGCTTGGACAGGAACATTTTATTGTCATATGGCAACCTAGGAATCATGTCATTGCAGTAGACTACTCGGTAGTACCTTGGCTCAGGCTCGTTGAGGTTTTTATTCATATAATTTCCCATCTGTTCATCACCACCAGTTTTGCATTTTCTGCTTTATCACAGAATATGTAAGCATGGGTGGATTTTCTTCTCAAGAATTCTACAGATCAGTAAATCTCAATCACTCCAATGAATACAAAATGGATGACAAAAATTTATTAGGAATTATATTCAAAACATTTCTTCTAATTATTGAGAGATTTATGAGGTTCATCTCGATGAAAATAGAACAACCAAGTTGTAATATGAGTTTTTGTTTTTTGCAGGAGCTGCTTGTCTTAGAGGCAATACTTGATGGATTTGAATGGCAAAACCAGACGAAATCTATACACCTACAAAACCAAAAATGTGCATATACATGCAGCAACTACCACAAGCACCACGATAATAAATGTATACCAAATTCATTGTAAAATTAGTAGCAAACTCTAAGAAAATCTTTCACTTAAGAGGGTTAAATAACACAAAAATGACTGATAATTTCTTGGTACCTAAGATGAGCTCTTCTTATACTTAGTCACCTCAATGATACGAGTTTTGTGTCTTTCATGCTTAATGCATTTTGGCAGAAAGGCCACCATTTTGTAGGGCCCAATTATAGTATGTACTTTGTAAAACTTTTACTTTATGAAGAGTCTGATCTTTTTCCCCAATCTATTAAATAAAAGGTGAAGATGTACTTATATTTTCTTTTTATGTTTCATGTGTCATGAAATAGTTTTTGTATTATAAAAATATTTTCCCACAACATGCAGTTTTCCATTATATTACCTTTATTTAGTGACAAGGTATATCATTAAACAACAACAATTGTACTTAATCCAATTGACCTTTTAAGTTATAGGTCTTCATTCATTGTACAAAAAATATTATGTTGTGAAACCATTTAGCATAGCATACTGATTTAAATAAAGTTCCATTTGTTCATTTTCAAATCTTCTCACACCCCATCATCTATTGATTTTTGTTATAAATAGTTAGTCTTAAGAAAAACAATTTACATTTTTCTTACAATTTTTACCTCTGCTCCTCAATATATTACCATAGTATATCCTACTATTGGCGTAACAATTGCACCTCATTGAGGTGCAAGCGCTAGTAAATAAAAATTCAATATCGCCAGTAACCCGAAACTAATTTAGCTGTTTAGAGTCGGAAAGAGGTTCTTACCGAATGAAAGAGGCATTCACCGGAGGCGACTAGAGAGTTGCATTCACTTCGGTTGAAGTTGAGACTACCATGCTAGCAATTCCGTTCAAGGTCGACAATGAGGATGATGACAGGGTATCAAGAGGAACACGGTCACCATACACAGCCACAGGAAACGTTTGAGGAACATGAGGCAACTCAACTCCTCTTTTCAATATACCCATCACTTTTTCCATACTCGGTCTGGAATTGGGATCGGGATGAGAACACAACAATCCCACTTTCATAAGCCGTTCCATTTCCTGGGTATTGAAATTTCCACCCAGTTTCTCATCTGCTGCATCAAGAATTCTGTGTTGCCCATGCAAGTGCCAAACCCATTCCACCACTCTGGAATTGTGTTCAATCAAGCTCCAGTCTGCCGGTCGTCTTCCACAGGCAATTTCGAGACTCAGGGCTCCAAAGCTGAACACGTCCATCTGTTTGGTGGCCTTCCCCGTTGTTACAAACTCGGGTGCTATATACCCAATTGTACCAGCAGCCACGGTCGTATGTTCTCCTTTCTCGCGTTCCACCATTCTGGCAAGACCAAAATCACCCAGCTTCGCTTTGAAATTTGAGTCCAGCATCACATTGCTCGCTTTGATGTCTCTGTGCAGAACACTCTCATGCCGATCCTCGTGAAGATAAACCAAAGCGGAGGCTACGTCACTTGCTATGCTGTATCTTCGATCCCAATCCAGTGGAGCTTCTGGGTTTTCAAAAATATACTTATCCAGGCTTCCTTTTGGGAGTAACTCGTAAACCAGAAGCAAGTCGCCCTTTTGATGGCACCATCCCAAAAACTTCACGAGATTATGGTGAGTAAGCTTGCTGTTTATACTTATTTCTGTTATGTACTCACGTTTCCCCTGCTTGGAGGACGGAGATATTCTCTTTATTGCGACAGCTTCTTTTGTACCGGGCAAAGTGCCTCTGTAAACACTTCCGAAGCCGCCGACCCCAATCTTTTCGTCGTCGCTGAAGTTGTTCGTGGCCACACGGAGCTCAGCATATGGAAACTCCTGAGCAGATTGAGCTGCCTCGCGAAGCGATTTGTTGAACTCTTCATCGCTTTCCCCGCTGTCGCTTGCAACAGCACCGCGCTTGCTTTTTTTTGTCCTGATATACCACCGCCTTCCTACCAACATAAAACAGCATATAGCAACGAAACAGGCCAAGGCAGATCTCCCTATTATATTTGGAGACGATTTACTTCTTTTCTTTGGACTTGGGCCAGATGCATTCACGCCTGTACTTGGAATCTCCCACGAATATTGACATGAAAAATTCCAAATGTACACTGTGTGAGTCTCACTTAAGTTTCCTGTGGACGCCGAAAAGCCAACCTGTACGTTCTGGGGAAGAAACCGACGCAGATCTATATCATACCGCAAGACTGGATCTCCAGGTTTTGAAGCACTAGTGCCATCGGGGTTAAATAAAAGAAATACTTCAAGCTTCTCCTCAGTGCCAGTGTAATCCACCCATGCCTCCCATTTTTCTTCGTTATTGAGAGATCTGTTGTTGTAAAGACCATTTACTGAAAAGGTTTGCTTGGATTTCCTGCTGTTGACGTCAATTCCCACATGGTTATCATCCGGATCATAAGGAGGATTCTTGAATGTGTCGAACTCCACGGCAACAATTTGATTGGATGCGTTTCCATCTGTTGCAGCATTAAACAGCCCAAGCCATTCTCCAGCAGAGTTGGCCGAAGAGTGCAGTCCGGAAGGCGCCAGAAAGAAAGTAAGTCCATCCCCAGCGAGCCTACTATTATCCACTTTAGAAATGGCGAATTGAAAATGGGTAGAAAAATTCCCCAAAGCATTAGACGAATTATCCCACAGGGGAATTAAATTATTATAAGTTACCCATCCATGGCTCCGTTTGAGGCCGTCATTTAGATGATTGGCAGTAAGGTCTATCTGGTCCTTAAAAAAGGAAGCATCGGTCGACTGATCGATGGTGATATTGGTCCTGGGAGGGAAGTGAAAGCTAATGGCTCCTGCATCGACATCATGAATGAAAGAAGACGATGCAATTATACAAACAATGAATAATCGGGCTAACTGAATTCTTTGGAGATTGCCCATCTCAATTAGTGTGTTGTGGGAGGGAATAACGACCTTTAAAGTACATAGTGAGCATTCCTACAGATATTATTTTATAACTAAAAAACAGAAGCTAGCCAATATTAGTTGAGCACGGCCACCGTCGCATGGTCAAACTACTAATTGATATGCACTAAAAGTTGCAACGTTGGGATCTTACCTTCAATTTTCCTTTTGCCCAATTAAATAGATATGTCGTATTACGTACGATTGACGACAAGATATTAACGAATAGGAATGAGTTTGTAGAGAAATTGTAGTCAAGCTTCATTATTAAATATTATCTTTTTATTTTATTTTAATGTATATTAGTAAAAAAAATCTTCCTCATATTTTTATAGATTAGGATTGTGATCTCAATGCTTATACAAAATTTTATTTACAAATTATTTTCAATCTCCTCTAAATTATATTTTTATAAAATCTTAAAGATTTCAAAATAAACATTTCAATAGTTTTTTTCTTTTTAATTTAAAATTTATTTGATTTATTTACTTATTTACTATTTCACTTATCAAATTATGTTATTATTATATTTTTAATTTTCATTATATTAAAAATGGTTTTGTTTCACATAATTTAATTAAAGTTATTTTTGTATTATATATTAAGATGATTATATATCAATTTTTCTTTATAGATTACATATTAAAATGAATTAATAGAAATTTTATGATTTTTTTAATATTTTTGGTGATGATCTTATATTTATTTGCCTGTGTGCATGTTTTTACATGAGTATATTTATAGGTCTTATAATCTTTGATTTTGTAATACTTATAAGAAGGTAAAATTGTGACAATTAGAGTTTATATCATCAATTATTGCTCTACTAATTGATAAACACTATTCTTTATTGATTGTCAATGCTAAATTTTTAGTTGGACTTCTTTATAACAGGCATGGATAATAGAAAAACTAGAACTAGTTGCAACTCTTATGGTTCTTCTTATGTAATTTTTGATACTATGTATAAAAATTTCATATTCTTCTGATATGGCCTTCTAAAAAATTTAAATGTATTTTAAGATAAAATTCTATAAATAAAATCATCTAATTTTGTGATTTTGATGAGAGCTCTCTACCTTCAACAATTTCTTAAATACTTGTGATTGCCATACAAAATTGTTTATGTATCCCTTATATTTTAATACTTATTGAATTCTAGCAAGCTCAATGAGAAGATGAAATTCCATGATATAACACCAACCACATGTTTTCAAATGTTATTCTTAACCATATCATTTTTTTGGTATTTAGTTTGTTTCAAGATACATATATGTACTTTTTATATTCTTGGTTTATTCTAGTGCTTCAATTCATGTCCATGTGTGTGTGTGTGTGTGTGTGTGTGTGTGTAGTATCATATTGGGTGATTATGCTATGCTTGACCTATTACATATATTGAGCAAGTATGTCTGATAGTGTATTGAGTGATTATAGATATAGTGCTATTTCTCCAACTAGCTACATAGGTCTGACTCTTTCCACAACAATAGTTATTTTGGAGATGTTACATTGGGCCTCCCTTTTGTGTTCACCAACTATAATTTTTTTCTAGGGTCTCTATATTAATTGAGGAAAAAGTTTTAAAAATTAAAAAAAAATCATCTTTTGTGGTAGAGCAAAGTGCCATATGGTGTTTTTCAACCATTAGTTTCTTTCTCTTAACCTCATTCCAATCATCATCATAATGGGAAGGATCCCAAATATCTTGCACTACATCTGCTAAGAGGATCCCCCCCCAAAATCACCAGATTTAAAATTTTCATTCAGATCCTCCCTCACAATGCTTTGACAACCTAAAAAAATTTATAGAAGGTTTTGAGATCATAGAGGAACCACTACTCTTGGAGAGAGCTATAGATGTTGCGCTCTTTATTTTTGGTGCACTAGAATCATGCGAGACTAAAGGTCGATTCCTAGGATGGGGCTGGGAGGAATGTTTATTTTCCTTTGGAGAAGGGTGTATGGATTTGTTGGGGGGATTGGGTGGAATGATGTAGTGCCAAGCTTCTACCCCAATCCACCAAGTCAGTTTTCTCGAGTTTTAATTTCTTGAAATGTACTTCAAATTACATTGGGAGGATAAGTGTTTTGTTGAGAAATAATTGCTACATATGAATGTAATTTTTTCATTATCAATAGGTTGTCTCTTATACCTTTTTCCCACTTTCAATAATATCTTGCTAGGAAGGCCATTAGCTAAATCCATTTTAATGAAAATCTGAGCAACACGTGGAATTTTGATAGTCGATAGTTTCAATGGAGGACCAGTGATACCTGCCAAGGCCATTTCCAATACCTCTCAAGTAGGCAAGTTCCTAGAAATGAATAGCAAGATATTGTAGTCTTACCCATAAAAATGAAGCAGGGAATAGTTTTGTGTGTGCGTCAAAATTAGGAAAATAGGACCTTTCATGCACAAACCATCACCTTGATAGAGCCATGGACCATTTTCCAACACTAGCACCTTGTCTTCATGTGAATCAAATTCTAAAATGATGAACCCCTTTAAACAAGGATAAATGCTTATTTCACCAGCCATGTATTCTTGCCATTTCTCTGAGACCCATGCATGCAAATAGCACAACTTCGGCCAAGTCTTTATAAAATTACATAGTAGGGTGTGCTTAGATAGAAAATCCTCTCTATCTATCGCTAGACTATCTAGACATACTTTCAACAATTTTGAAGAGGATCAGATAGGGAAATGAGATTGTTTGTGACCATTAACATCATTGATAGCCTATTGAAAGCCCGAAGAGCCCCCATCGCTAGGTTTATTGGGAATTTTGTGCCATAGTCCCAAATTACCTATGCAATGTGTGGCAAGGTTTCCCACATCCACGCTACATATAAGAAGCTTTAACAGACTGCAAAAAATCCATTATGCTACCATAGGCCTTGTTTGATTGCATCTCATTGCCATGCTTGTCTATGGAACTTCCCTCAAGTGGAGCGAGAAAAGAAAGCCTTGGAACAACATGTGCCATTCAAACCAAAGTTGTTCATCAAATATACTTTAATAAAGTATGATATATTTCATGTTTGACCCTATGTTAGAACATGGATCTTAATTGGAGGAAATTTAAGAGTTTGTTCATGTTGTTAGTTATTAGTAATTTCTTAGAGATATAATTTCCATGTTTGTAAAAAAAGAAAAAAATAAGTTATTTAAATTTTGAAAAGTTCCTTGGGTTCAGAATGCTTGTTTACATTTGATTTAATTGTCTTTGATTAAATGATTGAAAATGAAAGAATTTTCAATGATTTATAAATATATTAAATGGATATTTTGATAAAATGGAGAAATAAAATAAGAAAAAGGGTTAAAATAAAAAGATAATTTTTTTATTTTATTATTCTACTTTTTGGAAAAATTTCTCTCAAACCCCTTTCTTTGAAAATTTGAAATAGGGTAAAATTGGGTGGAATTGAATGGGAATGGATTGTGAGATAGATGGATTGGGATAGGAAAAGGATTGTGATTGTGTGTTTGATCTTCCCACCTCCAAATTGGTAAAATTAAAAAATTTCATGGTTTTGGTGTGTTTCTAAATTCAAATTAAATATCTCTCCTCTCCTCTATTTGCTTGTGTTTCTATAATTTTATTGCTTGTTTACCCTTAAGGGAGTATAGGTCTTCCCCAATAGTTTCCAATTTGTACAATTAGAGTAGTTTTAAATTTAAAATTAAATTTTTTATTTTGGACATTTTCTTCCCCTATAATGCCAATTTTTTTCAAAATGCCCAAAAATTGAATGTTAATTAATAATGTGGTTAGTATACATGTTAGTGTAGTATTAAGTTTTAACTTAGGAAAATAATCTGGGTGGTTTTTCCCCATATCGAGTAGTTTTACACCTGTTTCATTTTTCACAATTTTAAAAGGCTATACATTATGCATTTTATCTCATCTCTATTTATTCACTATTTGGTGAAATAGCATGTTTCTTATCTCATATTTGTGAAGTTTTTTATTGCAAATGGTGATCCTAGGCTCAACGGTTTCCACTGACAATACATTCTTTTAGAGAAAATGGTTTTTTTCTTTATGGAAAATTTTAAATTAGAGAAAATTAAAAATATATGGTTTCAATAATTGAAAAAAATATTTTGATGTTATATATTAAGATGAACATATGTCAAATTTTATTTATTCATTATATATTGAGATGAATTAATAGAAAATTTTATTATATTTAAGATATTTTTGTAAACGATCTTCATTTTTATTTCTTAAGATTATACATATTATTTTTCATGTTTGCATAATTTTGACAAGAGAATGCATGGAATATTTATAGATCTTATATTCTTTCAATTTTGTACAGTAGTATGAAGGTGAGACCATGATATGTAGAGCTTTTATCGTCAATTATTCCTCTAGTGATTAATAAACACTATGCTTTATTGATTGTAAATGTCACATTTTTAGTTAGATTTATTGTTAACTTCCATGAGTACCAAGAACAAACTATAATTTTTTTTTCTCTTTTGTTTCTCTTTTACAACAAGAAAGATAGGTAGATAAGATGTATTATATCTTTAGATAATAAAGAGAGGTATATTAGATGGGTTCCTCCATTTTTAAAAGATTGAAACTATTTGGATTGGAACGCAATTATGAATTTAAAACCTAAAATTTGATAAAAATAATAAACTAAGCCACATTAGACTCATCGCAAATGATTATCTAAATGACTCTATCATCCTTGAATGGGGATTTTTTTTACAGTATGCTGAAAATCTCCATATTTTGATATAGTAGTCCAAAAAATTTAATTATATTTTATGATAAAAGTATATAAATACAAACATCCAATTCAACCTCATGATTCACCCTACCTATCAAATCAAACATTCCTAGCCACACTTTTACCTTTTCATGAATAGTCCTTCATTGACTATATTGATAATGAGTTTTATGAAAACTACATCCCTTTACACATTTCTTTTCTTATAGTTTCTATACTTAATTTTTGTGTGTCCTCCATATTGTACTATTTATTCAATTCTAGTGATCTCAATGGGAAGATAAACTTTGATTATATAGTAGTATGCATCAATAAGGAGATAGAATTTTCCAATATAAGGGGTTGCCTAAATAGACAACATTATAATTTACATGCTTTTAGATTTAGTTAATGTAGTGTAGAAAAATGTATACTCTTGCATTTTCACACTTGTTTGGGCTCGCATTACTTTATTTATGCTTCTTTATGGCTTAATCAATCATATTTTTCAGCATCCACAAGCCTAGTAAACTATATATTTTTATAGAAAATCCCCACAAACACCAAAAGATAAATGATCATTTAATGATTCCATCTATGTGTCCCTGATTTGTGGAGTGGGACTAAAACACCACCTAGGGAGTCTTTGTCCTCCATGGATCTTGGGACCCTAATTTTGAATGTACTTGAAAAGGTCTATTTTTGGAGTCTATTCCCCAAGATTTGAGCATTGGGACTAAAATGCCACCTAGGGTATGTCTTAGTCCTCCTTGGCTTATTTTCAGGATTCAATTACAAATCTTGGCAGCATTTAGCCTCCTTTAATTAATGATTTCACATGTTGGCTTGTTGTGGTGTAATTTTGGGATATTAAGCATGAATAAGTATAAATACAAGGTTCCCTTTCTCATTTTCTCATAACAAGATAACAAGCATTCAAGTATTCATTCCTAAGAAAAGTTTATGCATTTAAGAACCGTGCCACAGAAAAATGGCCCCTTGACATTTTCATGTTCTTTTAGGTCTTGTTTCATGGTGTTTGATCTATTTTTCTCTAATTTTATGTTGCAACATGGCTTGATAATGCATCTTTAGGTACTAAAATTAAAATAATGATGTCTTGTCAAGGTGTTGTGAAGTGTTGTAAGACAGTTTTGCATTCTTCTAGACTCTATTTATTGAAATTCACCTAAAAATCACCATTTAATCACTAAACAAGTCCTATTTTGAAGTGTTGTAAAGTCTTGTAACGAGATTTCATGCTTTTCTAGGCACAATTTCACTATGTATCCCTTTGTCATGCTTTATTTGGTCCCTTTATGCCCTTATATGTCTTAATTAAGTGTATATTTGAATGTTAACCTAAAAAACAACATTAAATACAAGGGTATGTGTAGGATCATGATTGGCCAAAAAGTGGCAATATGTTGGGTATGTGGCTAACGACTTTTTTTTTACCCAAAATTGATGAAAGGAAAATGGTTTTTAAAGGAGATTCTCAACCTTCCACCAATATAAATTATTCTTTACTTCGAATTTAATAAATAATTATTATTTATTTTCCATTTGAATTACGACTAAAGTCCTAATTGATAGCCTGATTGAAAAACATCTATAGCTTTCAAATGGTATCACATTTTTTGAATTTGAAACATGCACCACATTCTATGGTTTGCATACTATAGGATTAAAAAAATAAATTGAATTTCATAAAGTTATGACCAAGTTAAGGTGGTCAGACATACGAGTTTTTATATTTTTTAAAAGTTGTAATAAAAAATTCATAATTAATTATTTACTTGAAAAAAATTACAAAAAAAATGCATCACATCGGGACATGGAGTCCTCTACTTATATCTAAAATATTATTAAAAAATATTATCATTTTATTGTGGTTAGAGGGTGAATTGAATAGACACCTGCATCTTATTTTTTCCACTGAAATTTAAAATTGCCCTACTACATTGAAATTTCAAAATTTTCATCAAATAGATTTTAAAAAAAAAACCTAGTAGTTTAGAAACTACATTCAATTTGCTACATATTCTATAGAAACTACATTCAATTTATACATATTCTATAGAAACTACATTCCGATTTGCTACATATTCTATTACATTGTTACTTTTTTGAAATAATATAGATAGAATTATTATTAAAAAATTACGTCAGAAGGCTGCTAACTCACGGTTTTTGAATTTTTCACCATAAAGGCCTATTTTTTCCATGATGATCCTGTACATACCCACAATTGGGTTCCCTAGCACCCATTTTTCAGATTCCTAAGATGGGACCCATTCACCATGGGTGGTGAATGAGTCCCCTTGGATCAAATTCAATTTTAAAATTTCCTTTTGATTTTTATTCAAAATCACTTGATGTTGGTCTGTGATGAGGTATGAATGGTTAACTAAGGTAGAAGATTATATAAATAAGTGATTTTCACCTCATTTTACATTTCCCATAATCTCCTACAATCTCATTCATTCAAGCATTCATTCACATATCATCTCAATCATTCAAGCATCTTACATCTTATCAAACACTATTCAAGCACTTTGGAGCATCCATTGACATTACTTTAGACTTGCATTATCAAGGGTTTGGTAAGTTGATAGATATTAAATGTAATTATTTTATCATTCTCTTTCATTTCATTGTTTCATTAAGGTTTTGATTACCAAAAATGGGGTTTGACCAAGGAAAACCCCTATTTGCTAACCCTCAACCATTTTTCCCCTATTGCATGTGTGTTCGCAGACCTAGGTATGTAGATTTAATAATATTTTTGGTGTTGAAGATTGGTAAACAAGTCAACTAGGTGCTTCAAATCAACTCATTCATATTTCAAGCTTGGAGAATGTTTTTCATATGTTTCCTACATAATTGACTTCAACAACCCGACTATAAGAGATTTTGAGATCTGGTGTTGCAAAGTTGTCTCCTTATTTTTCAAAATTTTAGGAGAGGACTAATTTTCCACCAGTGGCGAATGAGTCCCACCTTAGGACTAAAAATCTGAATTTTTTCAGATTGCAGAACCCAACAATCAAAAACTAGTTCCCAACACTTTTTCACTAGGACTAATTCACCACCTTGGGTGAATGAGTTCCACTATGAAATTTTAGTGATTTCATTCAACATCCACAACATTCCAGAATCATCAAAAATTACCCA